>PVKS010002018.1:10636-126322 GCA_004027875.1 Aplodontia rufa | reverse complement strand
CATCCCCCTGTTTGTGTAAAAATTCATACATTTTGAGGTTATTATTAGCTTAGCCATCTAAGATACTGTTTCCAGATGTAATCTACCTTCTGCAAATGAGAGAAAACATTCAGCCTTTGACTCTCTGAGATTGGGATACTTCACTTAGCATAATTTTTTCCATCTCCATCCATTTAGCTGCAAAAGCCATAATATCATTTTCTCTAATAGGTGAGTGGTGTTCCATTGTATATATGTACCAAAGTTTTTTAATCCACTCGTCCAGTGAGGGGCATCTGCATTGGTTCCATAGTCTAGCTATAGTAATTGAGCTGTTATAAACATTGATGAAGCCGTATCTCTATACTATGCTGATTCTTACTGTTTTGGGAAAATACCCAGGAGTGGGATAGCTGGGTCATAAGGTGGTTCCAGCCCTAATTTTTTGAAGAGTCTCCACACTGCTTTCCAGAGTGGCTGAACCACTTTGCAGTCCCACCAGAAGTGTGACAGTGTTCCTCTTTTCCCACAGCCCCTCCAGCATCTGTTGTTGTTCATATTCTTCATTTTTGCCACTCTACGAGGAGCAAGGTGGAATCTCATTGAAGTTTTGATTTGCATTTCCCTTAAAGCTAAAGATGTAGACCATTTTCTCATATATTTATGGGCTTTCTGGACTTCCTTTAGTGAGAAATTTTTTTTTAGATCTGTAGCCCATTTATTGACTGGATTATTTGTGGTTTTGGGGTTTTGCTTTTTTAGCTCTTTGTATATTCTGGATATTAGCCCTCTGTCCGAAGTGGAGCAGGCAAACATTTTCTCCCATTCTGTAGGTTCTTTCTTGATACTATTGACTAAATCTTTAGTTGTGCAAAAGCTTTTAAGTTTAATTGCATCCCATTCATTTATTCTTGACTTTACTGCTTGAGCCATGGGAGTTTTGTTAAGGAAGACACCACCAACTCCTATGTCCTGTAGTATTGACCCTACTTCTTTTTCTAATAAATTTAAAGTTGCTGGCTTAATATCCAAATCTTTGACACATTTTGATTTAATTTTCGTGCAGGGTGAAAGGTAAGAATTCAGCTTCAGTTGTCTACAGATGGCTGTCCAATTTGTCAAACACCATTTGTTGAACAGCCTATTTTTCTTCCACACTATGTTTTTGCCCCCTTTATTAAATGAAGATGTGGGGGTTCATCTCAGTATCTTCTATTCTATTCCACTGGTCTTCGGTTCTGTTTTGATACCAATACCATACTGTTTTGACTACTATGGCCCTGTAGTATGATTTCAGGTCAGGGATTGAGATACCCGCTACTTCTTCTGCCAGAGTAATGTTTTGTCTAATCTGGGTCTTCTGTTATTCCATACGAACTTGAGAGTTTCTTTTTCTATATCCGTGAAGAAAACTATTGACTTCTTGATGGGGATTGCATTAAATCTGTATAGGGCTTTGGGTAGAATGGCCATTTTTATTATATTACTTCTGCCTAACCATGAGCATGGAATGTTTTTCCATCTACTCAGGTCTTCTGTAATTTCTTTTTTTAGTGTTTGATAGTTTTCTTTGTAGAGGTCCTTAATATCCTTTGTAAGGTTAATGCCCAAGTATTTAATTTTTTTGGAGAAGATGGTGACTAGGAGAGATTTCCTGATTTCTTCTTCTGTGGATTATTTGCTGGAGTAAAGGAAAGCTATTGATTTGCTGAAGTTGATCTTATTTGCTGAAATGACCTATAAGCTCTAGGAGTTTTCTGGCCGATGTTATTGGGTGTTCTAGGTATAGAATCATGCGAGACAACTTGACTTCCTCTTTTCCTGTACAAATACCTTTGATTGCCTTGTCTTGCCTGATAGCTCTGGCAAAGGTTTCAAGTACTATATTGTACAGGAGTGGGGAAAGTGGACAGACTTGTCTAGTACCTGAATTCTTCTTCTGTGGATTTGTTGCTGGAGTAAAGGAAAGCTAATAACTTACTGGTGTGGATCTTATAGCCAGCCACTTTGCTAAAATTGCCTATAACCTCTAGGAGTTTTCTGGCCCAGGTTATTGGGTCTTCTAGGTATAGAATCATGTCATCAGCAAATAGAGATTACTTAACTTCCTCTTTTCCTATACGAATACCTTTGATTTCCTTGTCTTGCCTGATAGCTCTGGCAAGGGTTACAAGGACTGTATTGAACAAGAGTGAGGAAGGTGGACAGCCTTGTCTAGTACCTGAATTCAGTGGAAATGCTTTCAGTCTTTCTCTATTGAGGATAATGTTGGCTATGGGTCTGTCATAAATAGAACTGACATAGTTAAAGTATCTTCCCTTGATCCTTATCTTTTCCAGAGTTTTGAGCATAAAGTGGTGTTGGATTTTATCAAATGCCTTCTCTGCATCAATTGAGATGATTATATGATTTTTGTTTTTACTTCTGTTTGTGTGGTGAATTACATTTATTGATTTGCGTATGTTGAACCAGCCTTGTTTTCCTGGAATGAAGTCCACTTGATCATGATGGATTACCTTTTTAATGTGCTTTTGTATCAATGAGCTTGAATTTTTTTAAGGATTTTTGCATCTATATTCATTAGGGAAATTGGTCTGTAGTTTTCTTTTCTTGACATGTCTTTTTTGGCTTTTGGTATCAGTGTAATATTTGCTTCATAAAAAGTGTTTGGGAGTGTTCCACTCTATCAATTTCACGGAAAAGCTTGTAGAAGATCAGTATTAGCTCTTCTGTGAAGGCTTGGTAGAATTCTGTCATATATCCATCTGGTCCTGGGCTTTCCTTTTTTGGAAGAGCTTTGATTGCATTTTTTATTTCACTATCTGTGATAGATTGGTTTAGATTTTCAATGTCCTCCTGGGTTAATGAGGGATGTCGTATGTGTCCAAATACCTGTCCATGTCCTCCAGATTATCAAACTTGGCAGAGCATAAATTTTCAAAATAGGTTTGATAATCCTCTGTATTTGGGTTGAGTCTGTGGTGATATCACTGCTTTCATTTTTGATTTTGTTGATTTGCTTCAGTTGAATCTTCCTTTTAGTGAGGTTAGCAAGGGGTCTGTCGATCTTGTTTATTTTTTCAAAGAACCAACTCTTTATTTTGTTAATAATTTGAATTGTTTTTTTGTTCTCAATTTCATTGATTTCAGCCCTGATTTTAGTTATTTCCTGTCTTCTATTGGTTTTGGGATTAGATTGCTCCTCTTTTTGCAGGCATTTGAGTTGTAGCATAAGGCTATCCAGACTCTTTCTAGATTTTTGATGTATGCACTCATTGCTATAAATTTACCTCTTAAGAATGCCTTCATACTGTCCCAGAGATTTTGGTATATTGTTTCCTCATTCTCATTCAATTCCAAGAACTTCTTGATTTCTGTTCTCATTGCCTCTTTTATCTATCCTTCGTTTAAGGGTGAATTATTCAAGTTCCAAATATTTGAGTAGTACCTGCTGTTTCTCTTATTGTTGATTGCTAAGATCATAGCATTGTAGTCTGACAGAATAGATGGGATTATATCCACTTTTTTGTATTTGTTAAGATTACCTTGGTGAACTAGGATGTGGTCTATTTTAGAAAAGGATCTGTGAGCCACTGGGAAGAATGTAAATTCAGCTGACTTAGGATAGAATATTCTGTAGATGTCTGTTAAGCCTGATTGATTAATAGAGTTTTTCAGATTGGGGATGTCTTCATTGATCATTTGTTTTGATGATCTGTCTAGTGTTGACAGTGGTGTATTGAAGTCCCTAGTGTTATTGTGTTGAGATCAATGAGAGGATTAATGTCCTTAAGTATTTTTTTCCATATATTTGGGGTGGTTGTAATTGGGGGCATATATGTTAATTATCGTTATGTCTTCTTGGTGAACTGTTCCTTTTAGTATGATAAAGTGTCCCTCCTGGTCCTTTCTGACTGATCAGAATGCCAGCTTGCTGTTTTGGTCCTCAGGCCTGGTAGATATTTTGCCAACCTTTCACTTTCAGTCTGTGTCTATTTTTGAGTGTTAAGTGTATCTCCTGTAGACAACATATTGTTGGATTCTGTTTTTTGATCCACTGAGCCAGCCTCTGTCTTTAATTGGGGCATTTAGACCATTCACATTCAGAGTTAGAATAGATATGGGAGGCTGAGGCTCAGACTTTGTGACTATTACAGAGTTTTGAGTCATCTTGGGAATCATCTAGTGTGTAATGTGGTTATTGACTCACCCTTGTTTAAGGATTTAGGGTATCATTAGCATTTTCTTCTAAATGGAGAATATCCTTGAGAATATTCTGTAGTGCAGGATTTATGCTCATGTATCTTGCTAACTTGAGTTTATCATTGAAGTATTTAATTTCCCCATCACATTTAAAGCTGAGTTTTGCAGGATATACTTACTATTTTTGGTTGAAACTTGCTGTTTTACAAAACTTGAAAAATATTGTTCCAAGCTCTTCTGGCCTTTATTGTTTTATCTGAAAAATCCATAGTGATCTGAATTGGTTTGCCTCTGAATGTTATTTGGGGCTTTTCTTTAGCTGCTTTTAGAATTCTCTCTTTAATTTCTCTGTTATTCATTTTGTAAATGATATGTATTGGTGAATTTCTCATTTGATTAGGCTGGTTTGGTGTTCTATAAGCTTCTTGATTGTGATATTCTGGGTCAATTGTAAGATGGGGGAAGTTCTCATTTATGATTTTGCTTAAAAGATTCTTAATGCCTCCTGTTTGCTGTTCGGAGTTTTCATACAGACCAATGACTCTCAGGTTATTTCTCCTCATCTCATCAAATATTATTTGGAAGTTCTAGTCGTGTATTGAAAGTTTCTTTTCTTGTCTATCTTCCTTGAACTCAACTTTGCTTAGCCTATCTTCGGTATCTGATGTACGTTCTTCAAGAGCTGAAGTTCTATTTTCAGTGGCGTTTACTCTGGTGTTAGTATCTTCCAGTGAAGATTTGATTTGGTTGACTGTGTTTTTCAATTCTGATAGCTCCGAAACTTTTCTTTTTAGGATGTCTAATTGTTTTTAGAGGTGATCTTTCATCTTATGGAATTGCTCCCTTATTTCCTTATAAAAGTTGTCTCTCATCTCTTGAAATTGTTCTCTGATCTCTTTCCTTAATTCTTCTTTCAAAACTTTGATTGAGTTACTAATCATAATGTTGATACAATATCTTTGGTTTTCATCTAGGGCCCCTGCAGTGCGATCCTTGGGTGAGGAGTTGTGAGGTTGAGGAGGAGAGTTACTTCCCCTTTTCCTTATTTTCAGATACAGGGGATGTGGCTTGAAGACCGAATATGTTAGTTACTGATGTGGAGATTATTGGACCTTCTTATGCCTGTGCTTTGTTGGGCTGGGGTACTACTTGGGAAGCACAGCTCGATGGCTGCCAGTACAGTCAATGAAGAAATGTGAGCCTATAGGTGCACATACTGAACAGTTTCAACTAAAACAATTATAACTGTGATTAGCACCTTTAGGATCAGTTTTCTTCCATGGGAGTTCTCACAGTATCTTCAGATAGCCAGCAAATACCCATTTTGAAGAATGACCTTCACTTGAGTTAGCAGGGCCTCTGGAGATGGGGGGAAATATAATCTAGAAATCCAAGGACGTGGGGTCGGGAGGAAGTGTGTAACTCCTGACTTAGAAAAAAGAACTAGAAGGTGTTAGCATGTGTTGGGGTTTTTAGTCCCCTGGCCCACAGGGGAGAAGGAGAGAGGCATGCCCCAACCAAGGCAGCTGGGAGAGGTAAGGGTTGACTGACCACCTGTTCCCAGCCCTTCCCGAGGAGGACAATCAGATGTGTCAGGGAGACCAGTCGCAGCTGGAGCTCGTTTATTGGGGAAGTACACATGGTAATATAGAGTAGCAGGGCCAATAGGGAGAGGAGACATGAGGGGGGGAGAGTTCATGTGGGCAATTCAACCATATAAGGAGATGCTCATAAGTGGTCTATGGGTCGGTAATGAGGGCTGTGGGTGGCTCCTCTGATCACGTGCACGCAAGGGGCCAACCGCAAATCGCCAGCTGCAAATTGCCACCTCAGACTGATGTAATCCCCATGAGGTGTTGCCCCACAAGCATGGACTCAGCTATTGAATTAGGAATAAGGAAAAGATAAAAATGGGATGCGAGTAGGTTAAAGGCTTTGAGTGAGGAAGAGAGAGAACAGCATATAGTTTAGGAATTGAGAGAGTACAGGGGAGAAGAGGTTAATTTGAGGCCTGGTTCATTTCAACCCAAGGAGATTATGAGCTAGTTTGCAATCTTGACCAATTGTGGACAGTGAGAAAGTGGAGGAGATATAGGATCTGCTGGGGAGAGAGAGAGCAAGAAAAAAAAAGGTGAAAGAAAAAGAGAGAGAGAGAACAAAAAAAAGTAAAAGAATAAAATAAAGTAAAATGGGGGGAGAACAGGTTCTAGGGGAAGCAGGTATAGCAGTGATAAAATATAGGAGGAGTAGAAGAGATATTAATAAAATTTGGGTGCTCACATAAGGGTAGAGGCACACATAGGTAAAATAAGGAGGTCAGGCACAGTGTACTTCAGATACTAAATGCACTGACCAGTATCCCTCCTTTTAGGAGGGAGGACAAGGCAATGAACAGACACATAAAGACAAACAATAAAGCAAAGAGAAACAGAAATAAGAGAATAAAAATAAAAAATAGAAAATGAGAGCAAAAAGATCCAGAAAACAAAAGAAAAAAATAAAAATGGCTAGTATTTTTGTATGTCTATGAACCGATTAACTGTTCCAGCTAATGCACCAATACATGTCGAGAACAGGATAAAAACAGAAGGCAAAAAAGGAAAAAAGACAAGAAAGAAAGCAAAAAAATGTATATATCTTTGCAAAATCAGATAAAAAGTTAAAAAAATCTTATTGGAAACTTGGAACTATATACAGTAAGGGCAACTCTGAGTCCTTTGAGAGGAGATGTTCTCTGTCCTGGGTTCCAATATGAATGTCTCTCAGGCTGTGGTTATGTGATCTCACAATGAGTACTGGGGTATCCTCAGACTCCTGGGATTTCTAGAAGGGGTTTCCAATGAAGATGACTGGTTGTGGTAAGCCCTGAAGTTTGTCAGCCTCCTGTGGGAGCTGGAGCCAGAGGACTTAATGAGCAGGGAATATGGATGTTTTCTTTTCTTCCTCTGCTGGGGGATGCATACACTGTCTCTTGTGGCAGAAGACTCAGAGCCTTTATCTTGTCAAGTGATCCTTCTGCCTGGGAATGGTAGACATGTCTGGAGATTTCTCCCCTTTATTCCATAAACCAAAATCCCCCTAAGCAAGGTGGAGATTGGGCCTGGCCAAGGCCTTTCTTCCTGGATCAAATTGATGTCAGTGTCCATCTGCTGATGCTCTAAAAAACCAGAGAGTGCTGTCTCCTGAAGCTGGGAATGGCATCTAGGCTTTCCCGCCAAGCAGCTGGGTCTGCTAGGAGCACTGGTCTCACTGGATGCAGTGTATGAGCTGGGTGGGTGACTGCAAATGCGCTCCCCAATGTGCTGCATAAAGCACAGGAACCCAATGGCGATGCCAACGCTGTTCACTTCCACCCCTGCTCCCCACCACTCGCTGTTTGCCGCGGCTGCTCGCAGACCACCAGTCCAAGAGTATCCAAAGCTGGTCTGCCTCATCCCTGTGGGTGGGGGATGGATAAAATCATTCTTTTTCTGTACATGAATCTTCCAGGACTCAGCTCCTCAAAAAAGCTTCGCAAACTAGCACTAGAAGTTCATAAATATAATCCCCGGTTGCACCTCTGAAAACTGAAGATAAAGTGGAAATTTCCCATCCAGACTCAGAGCCACAGGAAAAGCTGCCTCCCTTCAGCTCACCATCTTCTGGATGAATTTCTTTTCTTGTCTGTCCTCCTTGCATTCAATGTTGCTTAGCCTTTCTTTGTTGTCTGATGTTTGTTCTTAGAGTGCTTAAATTCTACTGTCTACTGAGCTTAATCTGATTTTAGTATCTTTCAATGAGCTTTTAATTTGGTTGATTGTATTTTTAATTCTAAATGCTCTGCTATATATCTTTTCAGAATGTCTAGTTGTTTGTCAAAATGGTTTCTGAGCTCCTGAAATTGCTCTTTTATTTCCTTCCTTAAGTCTTCTTTTAATTCTTTGATTCATTTAATAATCAGATTATTGAAAATTTTTTCTAGGTTTTCATCTAGGACCGTGTTCATGGACTCCTTGTCTGGGGAGTTGTGAGTTTGAAGAGGAGGATTGTTTCCCTTTTTCATCATTTTAAGTTTCAGGGAGTGGCGCCTGAGATCCATCACTTGGGGACTTTGTCAATGGGTGTGGAGTTTTTGTCTCTTTGGTACAATTTGGGTAGTATACTTCAATGGCTGCCTCCCCTACCTGTGAATTATTATGGACCTTTACAATTTCCAGTACCTCAGGAGGCAAGGGATAAGAGTCAATATGTGCAGCCAACTGATACAAAGGTCATGGTTGATCTGTGCTTACTTTCAGCCAACTGTAGCTGTTACAGTGTTAATTACTATGTATAAAAGCAAAGAGATTAGCAGTTATCTTCTTTGAGAATCCTCAGACTATACTTTATTTGAAAGCAAACTCTTGTTTTCAAGTTTGGTATTCATTTCAGTTTTCCAATACCTCCGTAGGTGAAGAAAAAAGTGTAGAGAGCAAAGGGAAGGTGATAGGAAGATAGTGAGGAATTTGTGGATTTGGAAAGAGAGCAGCAAGTGAGTGGAGATGATATAGAATATTCTGCTAAAATAAAAGAAAGAAAGAGGAAGAGACTGGGGCAACAACCCTGAGGGAGGATGAGACAGCAGAATAAAGTGTAGGTGTTTTCAGGGGAAAAGGAAGAAAAGGCTGCCAGAGAGGTTCACTACCAGCAGACTCTACAGCATGAAGAGGGCAGGCACTAGTTTGCAAGATCTCAAACAGCCACAGATCAACGCACAGCAACACAAACACAGAGAAGATCCAAGAAACAAAAAGCAACAATGCACAACAGACAAAAAAATATATACAGAAACACAAACACACAGCAGCAGCAACAACAGGAAAAAGAAGGGAGAGTTGGGAGGGTTATGAGTTATAACCACTGAGGTCAAAATATATAATGAGGGTATATGTTCATATCTGACATCTGGGCGGAGGAACTTCTGGGGTGAGGTTGCTGGAGGGACTGTATTTTGCTGTTCTCATCTATAAGTCAGATTCCCAGGAGTCCTCCCAATTTTCTTCTCCTGTGGAGGGGTTGCAGTCTTTCACCACCCCTGCTTCCTATGAATATAGCCTTTTGGGCTTCCTGGGTTGAATCTCTGGGCACTTTTGTGTCTGCCTGCCTAAACTCCTGTCCCACTTCAGCTGGGGCCTGGGAGCCACTGTCAGTCTAGTAGATCCTGTAGCAGCTGCAAGGGTACTTCATGGCTCTAGGGGAGTGGTAGGCCTGGGATAGCTATCCCTCTCCTGGGATAGCTATCACCCAAAACTTGAGTGACCTGAGGCTCTCACTTAACTCGAAGGGATGCGACCCAAAGCAGTCTCAACCCCAGCAAGAGAGGTGGGGATGGGGATAGGAGACACCAGCCCAGCAAATCCCTCCCCTTGAGAAGCCTCCAATGCAAATTCAAGGGGCCTGGAAACTAAGGCTCACTTGGGATGCATGGGATGCACAGGGCCTGTGGGGCTGCTTCTGTTCCTGGGTCTCTGGCCTAAAATCAGGGGACAGTGTTGGTCCCTGGGTGCACCTTCTATTCCTAAGTCACTGAAGCTGTACATAATCTCTGCCCAGCCTGTGAGGATCAAGCAGTGTCTGTACTCCAGAGTCGCAAGTCCTGTAAGCCAGACCTGCCCAGCACCTGTAAGTCCTGCAGATCTGCCTGGGTTGCAAAGTCCTGAAAGTGAACTCTGCCTGGAATGTGTAGGTTTGGGGGTGGGTAACCTTTGTTTGAGAGTCACAGGAACAATGTTGATGATCCACAAGGAACACAGCCTCTGGGGCAGACAACCAGAACACTGGATTCCTGGAGCAGTCAGCTGCCTGATGGCTTAGTCCCTGGGGCAACCTCCAATCTGAGTACCCGGCTCTTGGAGCAGCTGATTGAACCACCCACCAATTCAAAATGGTGATTCCCCTGGCTCTCCACAGCCAGATTAAAGGGAGTCTAAGTTGCACTATTGCAACATGTGGAGGGCAACGTGAGCCCTTCTGATATCAGAGATCTCCATGCCAATCTCTCCTTCCTCTATTTGGGTGCACCATTCTCCCATCATTGGGGCCCTGCTTCATGGAGAGATTCTGCATGAGCCCTCCTGCCGGTCACCATCTACACTGCTCCAGGAAGCATGCATTTTGATACTCCATCTTTCCCATTTTTTTTTTTAAGACAGAGGGACAGTAAGAGAGAGAGAAAGAGAGAGAGAATCAATTTTATTTAGTTTTTCGTGTGACTTTTGTTCCTCTGACACTTCATTGTGTACATGGTGCTGCTGAGCGACCCCTCTAGTCCCTCTTTCCACTTTCTTAATATATGTATTTAATGTCGTAGATTTCCTTGTAGGAACTGTTTTCAACTGCAGCTCACAAATATTTCTAAGCATTTTTTTCATTTTCATTTACTTCAAAATATTTTTAAAAATTTCTCTTGCGGCATAATTTCCCCCCATGTGTTATTTAGAAATGTGTTGTAAAGCTGGGTGTGGTGGCATAGTTCAAGGCCAGCCTCAACAAATTAGGGAGACCCTAGTCAACTTTAGCAAGGCAAAAATAACAACAATAAAAATGGGCTGCAGATGTGCTCAGTGGTTAAGCACCTCTGGGTTCAATCCTTGGTAAAAAAAAAAAAAAAAAAAGAAGAAGAAGAAGAAAAGAAAGAAAAAAAGAAATATGGTGTACCATCTTCAAATATTAGAGGATTTTCCCATCTGTCTATTGATTTCTGGTATAATTGTCCTGTCAATATACTTTGTATGAGTTGTATTCTTTTAATTTATAAATATATGTTTTATAGCCCAGAATTTGGTCTATTTTAATGACTATCTTATGTGAATTTAAAGAAATGTGCATTTGTGTATTTTTTTCTTATGAAATATTATTTAAAAGTTTATAGGATCAGGTTGGGGATATAGGTCAGTGGGAGAATGCTTGCCTACCATGCTTGAGGGCTGGAGTTCCTCCCCTAGCACAGGAAAAAAAAGGAAAAAGAAAAAGAATAAAGTCAATAGGATAAAGTTTGCTATTGCTCTTCAGGTTAACTGATGGATTTTCTTTCTTAATCAAATAATTAGTGAGGAAGAAAACCACTAAAATAAATGTAATAGTTCTTAAAGTATAGCTGAGAACTGATGTTTTTATTATTACCCAATACTAACCTATATCCATAAAAATTTTTCTTGTTTTAAAGTGTGTTTTTCATGCACTTACCTCAGATTTCTGGTTTGAGTTGTTGTGGAATATTGTTGTACCCAAACTGAGATAAAGACACTCCAGCCACTCTTATATAAGCCAAAGAAGTCTTTATTGAGTGGGCCAGCACTGACCACTCTGGACTCCCAAACATCAGGTCTCAGAATGACACACCTTCTAGCCCTGTAGCAGGGCTTGGGTATGGAACTCCCTGTTACTAGTCTTGTTGCCAAGCAAGCAAGCTGGGAAACTTTCTGTAACTAGACCTGTTGTCAAGTAAGCAAGCTGAGTACAAAAGCAGAAAGTTTGCAGTTAACAATTGAGGCAAAACGTCCTATTACCTCATTGTTCAACCTGGATTAAAGTGGGGAGCTATTTTAGTAGCTGGGTAACCCATTCTTCAGTATGTGGGAAACTTCCTTCTAAGGGAGGGGAGAATACAAAATGGAGTCCCTTTGTTTCTAACTATATCTTTGTTTAATGCAAGTCACCACCTCTTGTGTGTGCTTGTGTACATAGGAGAGGGAGGTGCTTGCTGGAGATCTAACCCAGAGTCTCCTGCTTGATAGGCAAATGTTCTACCATTGAACATTATCCCCAGACCCATAGTTTTAAGTTTAATTTGAATCTTCATATTAAAAAAAAATTTAAGAGAGAAGGACAATGAGAAAGAGAGAATCTATTTTTATTCAGTTTTTCACATGGCTTTCTTTGCTCTGACACTTAGTTGTGTACGTGAGTGCTGAGGTTTGAACCTGTATATTCGCCCATGGTGGGCAAGTGATGTAAGCACCGAGCCACTGCTCCAGCGAAAATGGTTTTTTTTTAGAACTTAAAGTTCAATATTTTTAAAAATTAACTCTGCAAATCTTTAATTGGTGGATTTGACCATTCACAGTTAAGGTGATCATTGATTTCGTTGGGTGTTTATCTAAAATGTTTGTATTGAGTTCCAGTTCATTGTATTTATTGTTTCTTTTCCATTTTTTTTTCTTTCTTTATTTTTTTTTTGGTGTGGTTTTAATTGAACCTTTTATGAATCAATTTTATTCTCTCTATGATTACATAAGTTGAACTTCCATTTTAGTTGTTTCATTTGTTTAGAGTTAAAATATCCATTTTTATCTAGACTACATGCACCTTCAAACAACCTTTACTATGTATTGGTAATTAGGAATTTTATAGCCCAGGGTTACTAATTCCTCCTTCACATTCCTGTTAGCATTGTTGTCATTTTTATCAATGATCTATATCTATAGCCACCTAAATAATTGTTAAATGTTTAGATGCAAAATTTATCTTGAAAAACCATAATAGCATATCTTTCACTTGATTGCTTCATTTGATTGAATATTAACCTTGACTTGTGCAGCAATTTGGTGGAAATATACAAGACGTCTTCTGAAGTTAGGCAGTTTTGTCATTTTTTAAAGAGAGAACCAATGCATTCCAACTGCTAAGCCATCACTCTAGCCCCCATATTTGAGTTTTATTTATTTTTTTTGTTTTGTTTTTTTTTATTTTCAGCAAAAGGCTTTAGCCTTTTTAAAGTCTTTAGTCTCTCCTAAGTCTTCTTGAGGGATTTAACTTTTCTTCCTTGCCTTCTTGGCTTATCTTGTTGGTGTTGATTTTTCATTCATTTTTCCCTTTCTGCTTTATAAAAAATAAAATCTAATTGACTTTACTCTTGAAGCCCTGCTGAGAAAATAAAGGAATCTTCAGGCAAAGTGTTCTTGGTGAAAATTTTAAAGGAAAAAAATATCCAGTAACTGCAATTTTCCCTGTCAGTTGTTAAGAAATCGCTGCAAAAAGGAAAGCTGGTAGAATAAAGGTTAAACATGGGATTTCAGAAGTTTTGCAGCTGTGTTAAATATGAGAATTTTGGGTTTCTCTGAGTCAATACACTTCTTCCAGTGAGAACATTTTTGACATCTGTGATCATATAATGAAAATCAACGTTAAAAGAAATATATTGGATTCAAACTAACTCAAGGAATGTTATACACCACTGCTTTTATGTTATTAATATTTGTCTCTGTGTATATTATCTATCCTACATTGAGCTCCAAAATTACAATAAATGCAATGAATCAGGGGAGCATTGTACACTGTTCAAATTGTTTAGCTCTATTAGTGATTTCAGTCAATTTTTAATCTATTGATTCATTTGGTTGTTACAGTCATATATATCTTATAAATAATTTTATATTTACACATGATAGAATATAAAGACACTATGGAATTTTAGAAAACTACAGTAAAAAGAGTTATGCTAATAATTAAAATTAATATTTACTGATTGCTTGAAGTATTCCCAGAACTCTCTTAAGTGCTTAATAAATGTTTCATTTAAGCCTCTTAATAAATCTAGATTGCAGTTATCAACACAATCTCCACTTTCAGCTGAATAAAATGAGGATTAGCAAGATTTGATAAATTTCTGAAGAATCCTCAGAGTTCACTTGAATGAGATAATCTTTAACCCAGGCAGCAGTATAAATCCACAACTGTGCTTTCTTATAGAAAAATAACTTTTTACTTTCTCACAGGAAGAAATTAGCAATTTTCCTTTAAAAAAGCAAACGAGATAGAGAAGTAGAGAGATCAAGGAATTTGTCTTCAAGCTCAATTCACATTGTATGCATTAAACTGAGTCCTGTATAAAATATGAAGTTCTCTTCTTATCATAAAAATACTTCTTAGTCAATCTTCTGCCTGATTTATTGACTTCATTCACATTTAAGAACACCTCAACAATACTAGTGTGTTCTTTTAATTAGTCATCTAGTAATTTGATTTATAAATAAACATTGCATTATTTTGTTTGATTTTTGCTTATTACCTAAAAGGTTTATACATATTTTCAAATGAAATGGTTGTTCAAGTATGTCTGCACCACAAATACATTTTGGAGTAAAATTATAACATACTGCTTTGTAATGGTAATTTTTCTTAGATAGTCACCTAAACAAATTTCCAGCAGAACATTCAAGTAGATATATGTCAGTGATAAGTTTGAAGAGCATTTTTTTCAAAATAAGGTCAGTTAACACTTAATTGAATGATAAAGTTATTTTTTACTTTAATTTTTCATTCAAAAGTATTTTAATATATTTACATTATAATAGTTGGACCATTTATTGCAAAAGATACATGAACAAAAAAGAACTCTAAAATTTAAAATCACCCTTTAGACTACATTGGGAAAAGGAAGTCTGATACATCAAAACTTAGAAAACAAAGTTTCACATGGTTTCCTTTTCTCTTTTTATGTAAATATTAAGGAATATCTATGTATCCAGTACATGCTTTTCCAGGAGATTTTATAGCAGAGTAAATGCACAAAGTAAGGAGGGTGGACAGAAAGAAGCATTTCTCTTCCTATTCTGTTGATGTTTCCATTTGTTCATGCAAAGTCAAAATCGTCCAGTGACAAAAATCCTGGCCATGTGCAAGGACTTTCTTGTCAACTCTTCCATTGGAAATCTTATCTTGTCAATTGAAACATTTGAAAATGGCATAAGAAAAGCCATGCTGATTACCTAGCTTAAAGAAAGCTCCCCTTCAGTTAAAATAATCCTTCAGGGGAGGTTATGCCTCTTGGATCTCCAGTGTAGGGGAGCATATTCACTGAGGGTACCAACTTCTGAATTCCTAAATTCATTGTGTTTCACTTCCCACAGGCTGTGGCTTTTCCAGGGTTGATTGTCCTTGGGATAGTGGGACAGTTTCCTCCTTGGGAGATGTGGAAATCTTGTAGAAGACATTGCTCAGGGTACTACCTGATGATCCTGCTGAAACACACCATAGCTTAAACACTTCTACCCAACTTTAATGGTGTTCTATCATACATTTAACTCATTTTGTCTGTTTACCTGTGGAAAGATCTTTTGGTTATTTCCAGCTTTGTTGATAAGAAATAAAATTACTAAAAATTTTTAAGGGAAGTTCATTTTGTTGTGCACAAAAGTTTTGAAATCACTAGGGAAATGCCCAGGAGTAAAATTCCTGGATCATTTGTCACTTGTATATTTGACATTTTAGAAACTACCAAACTGTGTTCAAAAATGGCTGTAAGACAGCACATTTCCACCAGCATGCTTGAGCGTTTCAGTTTCCCTGCATCCTAACCAAAAGTGTTCTATTGTAAACTTTTTAGTGTACCCGATGTAGTAGATATATAATTTATTCATTGTGGTTTTGATTTGCATTACCATAAGGCAATAAAAATAATGAAATTAAAATAAGTAAATAAGGATAAAATGGTGCTATAATGAACTGAGTCTCGCATGAAGAAAATAGAATAAAGGTTTTTCAAAGGCTAGTCAAGCATTTGAGCAAGCAATTGTGCAGAAACTGCTTTCTATTGTGAAGAAAGCATGTGTGGTACAACTTAATGGAGGAAGGTTTAGAGAACAGTGACTTAGAGTAGGTAGAACTTTAATATCTGAAGTGAGGGGATCCTTTGGCAGATTGCTATACTCTTGTGAAAATTGTTCACATACTCATAACAGCATAAATCTTATTAATTTGTTTTTAGCTTTAGAATAATCCTTATAGCAAAACATTTAGAAGTTAATTATGGTTATAAAACCAAATGTAAATCTTATCAACACTGTCTATGGATGAATTGAAACATTCTTTCATTTTACCATAAACCACTTGAAACATTTTGATAAAGGAAGATGAATATTTAATGGTAATTTGGGTATACTTTTAATTATCAAATATTTTCATTTAATATAATAATAATTTTTTACAATACTGCTTGTTCCTTGGTAGGAATCAATCTTATCCTTCTTCTCTAGTCTGTAGGCTTTTGTTGGGGTCTGACCTTCACTACATTTCATCAGCTGCCCTAGAGTGATCTTGTTACTATTTGTATAAGTTCCTTCAGGAGGGGCTGCTAGGTGGAGCTTTGTTAAACTTGCTAATTTTGATACAAATAAGATCAGGGTGGGTTGGAATGTGCTAATCACAGACGTTCCTAAATTGTTTTTCAGTACTTGAAATCTGCATAATCCCTGGCAACTCCTTTAGAAGGATTACTATTGGTTCCTTGGCTGTCTCCCCTCTCTGTAAAAACCTGTGTGCCTAGGTAATAAACGGATCCTGAGCTGCCATCCGATGTCTGTGGCTGACTCATTTTCCCCGGCCAAGAAGGAAGGGATTTCCAGCGAGGGGGGATCTGGATTTCGGCGCGGCACTCACCCTACTGATCGGCTCCCGGGGGATGATCCAGCTGGTCCGGATTTTCCAGCCTGCTCTCAGGGATGCCTGAGGTAGCAACAGGATTTCTTTCCCTGAGTGAAAGGAAAGAGGAAGAGAATTAATATTTCTTCAGGGATTGCCAACTATAGGGAGACATTACATCAGAGTTTCCAAATATCTTATTTTTTAATACTATTGTAAACATGATTGAAAGAGATGCATACCTTTATAATAGACCAGAACAATTTTTTACTTAATCATTTGTGAGACTTAGTCAGGTTTTCCCTAAGGAAATTTGCATTTATGTATCCAGAAAAAATATTTAATATAACTTTAAACAATATAGTTTTACACAGATGACAAATTTTACTTTCTTCAATTACCTTGCTAATTCAATTTATATATAGTACCTAGCAATCAATAATTTTCATATTAAATGGTATATCTTTTATTATCTTTATAAGATATGGATCACTCAATAAAGCATTCAGTCTTTAATTTTCTTATCTTCACCAAACTAAAATATCAAAATTAACACTAATACATATGAAATTCATTTATGCTAAAGCAAATGTCCTTATATTTCCCTGAGTGCAATTAAATTATCAATAGACAAAATTTGCTTTCTGTGACATAACTTTTCTCAAATTTAGGTTTATCATATCATATTATTGTAACCAAAAAGTTCTGTGCCCTAAACTGGGAATTATCAAACTTTGGGTCATGGGTTTTTTGTTTGTTCGTTTTGTTTTATTTTGTTTTGTTTTCTTAAGAGAGAGAGAGAGAGAAAGAGAGAAAGGGGCTGGAGCAGTGGCTCAGCAGTTCTGGCGCTTGCCTGGCATGCACAAGTATACGTGTCCAAACCCCAGCACCACGTACACAAGCAAGTGTTAGAGTAACGAAGGCCACATGAAAAATTACATAAAAATTGTTTCTCTTTGTTGCTTTCTCTCACTGTTCCTCTCTCTCTTTAAAAAAGAGAGAGAGAGAAAAGAGAAATTTATTTTTTATCTCAGTTTTGTTTTTCCAACATTTAGTTATGTATGTGGTGCTAGGGTATGAAACCAGGTCCTGGTGCATGCCAAGCCAGCACTCTCCTGCTGAGCCACCTCACCAGCCCCCATCATTTGGTCTTTAACAGAAAATATTGCCAATTCCTCCTCTAACATACTTTTACATTTAAGCTTTCCAAGTAGAATTTTGAGTTTCACTCTCCATGATATTATGATTTAACTTCTTTGCTTCTATTTGTTCTACAAAATGAATGACTTACATAGTTACTTAATCCATGTATTTTATTGTAGTTGACATTTTTCTGTGAACGTATGAACTTTAAGATAGGCATATACTCTGTGTAAATAAATTGGCTGATGACATTTATTCATAAAGACAAAAGCTATATAAGATAGTCCTATTGAATTCTTCCTTCATGTGAAAGGACACATAGTGATGGATGGATGCAGTAGATAAGCAATAATATTTGGACTCCTAGATCTATTTAAAAAAATAGTCCAGGAAAGAAATAACAAAGACATTAGAACCTTTCAATATTAAGTTTTGAAACTTTCAAGACTACAACGAAAATTGTGATAGGCAATTTACTAATAAATAAAGACTCATAATGGGAAACTAAAATAAAGACTCATAATGGGAAACCAAAACAAAGACAGGAAGAGTCACTGTGCATTCAACCTAGTAGGAAGGCAGAGTTGGTCCCTACAGAATAACATCTTTTTCTTGGTTCCAATGACTTAGTGGCCTTCTTTCATACCCATGTATCTCCCCATCTATTTACTGTATCCTCAGCTGAATTGCAATGACCTACATATTTATAAAATATATATTGAACAATGGTGGTAGACATTTCTCAATTTGATTTTTATCACATTCTAACTATTCAATAAAACCTAGTGAAACTTTATAAACAATAAAGGAAAAGAGTAGTTGAAAATTAGGAATAATCAGTAGCTTGTATACATCTTACACCTATAGTGTAAGTAGAAAAATGTGTCATTATATCCACTTATACAAATTTGGCATACTGCATATTATTTAAGTACAAATGGGATTATGTCTTAATATGTACTGAATTGAGTTTATTTAATGACCCAAGAACAAGTATACTCAAGTTACTACTTGATATGTAATTAATCCTTGATATCTAATTAGTTATACTTCTCTTAAATTGTATATGTCAAAAGTTATTTGGAAAGAATACTGATGGAGCATGGTAAGATTTATTAATGAATTTAGGAGTGAATATTATAGAAATATATGAATGTTCTGTACTAAAAATCCATGTAATATTTTAATAATATGAAAATTATTTTTTCAAATTTGTTATTTATTAAGGAATCAGGCAAAAATGAAAAAGGTATAGATATGTGTGTGATAAAACCCTTCCACCCAAACATCATTTTAGTTTATCAATAATAATTAGTAAACAAAAATATCCATCCTTAAAAGAAATTATAGTATCTGAATATAAAGAATTAAATAAGAATTAAATAATAGTGATGCTCTTTTCATTCTTGGATATAATATTTCACCTTAATTAGATTTAATGTGTAGAAAGATAGAACTTATTTCCTAATATTTCAGGTTAATTAAAATATCCATATATGTTTATTTCTCATTTTCTTCATCATTTTACACAATTTATGTAAACTAGCCTTCTTGAATCTGCCCTATTTTTCAGAGTAGTTTTATTTGGCTGCATTGCTTTGGGTGGGATATATATTTGGTAATGATTTTCTAATTTATATCTAGTTTTCTATTTTAGAAGTAATGAGTTTCAAAAATCTATTACTTTTTAATATTAGTTCTAATCATTTTTATCAGTCATATCTTCTTTACATTAACTGCTTATAATTATTGTTCTTGTAATCATATTTTACTTGTCTCCTTTTGTGTCACTAAGATTAAAATTCAAGGATTTATTCTTGGTCAAGATGAAAATAATATAACTGCCTTGTGTTCCATTGTGTCTGGGGAGAATAAATCAATGACAATCCTTATCAAAAAGACTTCATTGTGTATTGTGTGTTCATGGTATCTTCAAAAGTCAAACCACTATATTTCACCTAATTTAACTTTGCTAGAAGGTTGTTTCATCTTTCTGTTTTTCTACTTATCCTCTTTGACATTTATTGTCATCAGGAATGCTAAAATTTAAAGAAAAAGCTAGTTATATGTATCTCAAATGTACAGAGCATGAGCTATTGGTTTTCTAGCATTAGGTACTTGCTTGACATGGTAGTAAATATAAAGCAAGATATATCTGATGTTTATGGTGAGGGACATTCACCCACAATTTATGCTGATGAATCTTTCTGATATTGTGTGAAGCACAATGTAAGCAAGATTAAGATATTATTTTAACATTTTACTATAACTAGGTAAAAATTTATTTTCTAACTGAAAAAGAAGTGTATGCACACAACAGAGAGAGAAGATTTTTTAAAGTATTTTCTGTGTAGTAACTGCAAAAGTCAATTTCCACTCTATGAGCTGAGGGAAGAAAAAGTAAGAAGTTAGAATTATTAAAATACTGAAGCTGAGATGAGTGTCCTTGTAGAGGTCAAACAGACAACTGAAGGTTGATGATTCCACAACAAATATTAACTAACTGTACTTGCCAAGGTGATGAATTGATGATCCAGTGACACTCAAAGGAAATGCAAAAAGAAAGCACATACAAAAGATGACCAATGGAAGTGTTAATGAAATAGTCCCTCCAAGCTCCCAAGCTTCCTCTAGAGTCCCTTCTTTATATAATTTAGCACTGAGCTAACTGGCAAAAGAGAAAAGCTTCCATCCCATGAAGAAAAGTAGGATGTGGGAGAACAGGTCCAAAGTTGAAAGAAAATATATTAATAAGTAGACTGTCCTCACCTCTGACTGATCAGCTTCTATGAGTGCATTTCAGCATACACATAAATGTTTTGAAATAATCTTAATTCAAGAGAAAATTGTTAGCAAAATAAAATTATTTCTCTTGAAGTGATGGCACATAATAACATATTGAACTTGTAGTGCAGTGCTTCTCAACCCTGAAAAATTTGGAGCACATATTTTTCTAGGAATGATATGTTTATCTGGATCAGGAAATTTACATTTATATAATATTACAATTTAATCAGTTTTCCCTATTGAACTTTCAGCACTGGTCTAAATAATAATTTATTGCAAAAGAATACAGTTAATAATGGATTACATGTTAGCTCTAGATGTCCTGTATCTCTCCTTTCCTTTCAGACTGATATGGTCTTAAGAATATTTTCACTCTCCTGACCTGGATAATAAATTCTAAAACTAGGGATACATTTTCTTTTCTTTTCTTTCTTTCTTTCTTTCTTTTTTTTTTTAACAGAATGTTTCTCAGTTTGAGTTTGGGTTTGCTTTTCTCGGATTTTCTCATGTTAGACTGTGATGATTGTCTTTTCATTACAATGAAAGCACAGCTTTGTTCTGATTGTATCCTGTCCAGGGCAGAGGATTTTGGTAAGTCTCATTATTGCTGATGCATATTTTGATCTCCTGGTTAAGTATGTATCTGCCACTATTCCCATGCATAGTTATTTGATTTTTCCCTTTGTAATTAATACATACTTGTAGGAAAATATATGAAACTATATAAATTTTCAAAGCTCATTATACCTTTCATTTCATTTATTCGTATCATTATGAACTCATGGATCTCTGTATTATTCAATGTCATGTTATCTATTGTTTAATTTTAATGTTTAAATGTTCAAAGTTAAACAGATACCTGCTTCATTTTCTAACACACATCCATCATTCTTTGAGTACTTCCTTATTTTATGACATATCAATCCAGGGTTAATTTGTAATTTTCTGTTCATCAATAAAGTGGTCTAAATCTCACATCATTTAAAATGGCAATATTAAAAATATGAACAATAATAAATGTTGGCAAAGATGTGGGGAAAAGAATACACTTATACATTGTTGGTGGGAATGCAAACTATTACAAACACTCTGGAAACCAGTATGAAGATTCCACAGAATCTAGGAATGGATCCACCATTTGACCCAGCCACCCATCTTCAGAATGTATCCATTGGATTTGAAATCAGCATACTATAATGATGCAGTCATATCAATGTTCATAGTAGCATAATTCACAATAGCTAAGCTATGGAACCAACCAAGGTTCCCTTTAAAGCATGAATGGATTAAGAAATTGTGGCGTATACAAACAACGTAATACTACTCAGCCATAAGGAAGAGTTACATTATGTCTTTTGCTGGCAAATATATGGAACTGGAGGCTATCATGCTAAATGAAATAAGACAGTCTCAAAAATCCAAAGGTGGAATGTTCTCTTTGATATGTGGAGATTCATCCAAATTAAGGAAAGAACAGAGGAAAAGACAACTGGAAGAAAATGGAGGAAGGACGAATTAAATAGAGAAAGTTCATGAAAGAAATCAGACTTAACTTGCTCATGTTCATATATAGATGTATCATAGTGAATCTCATCAACATGTATATCAATTAGTCACTAAAAAAAAACTATTAGTAAATAACAGAGAGACCAGAAGAGTACAGGAAAGTGTACTCTTACATCATATATCCCTAACAAAAGAACCAATACAAAAATTTTTAAAGAAGAAAAATGCTAGAAACAAAACTTATGGTATCAAGATTAGTTCCTTCACTAGACACAAGAAAATACAAGTTTGAAATAGCAGAGGAAAAGAATAAGAAAACATATCTCAGCTGTACAAAAATATCAAACTGTCTACTATATATGCAATTGTTATCCCAAAATGAGAAAATAAACAAAGATGGTAACATAACTTTGAAGTTGAGGAGAAAACATTTTAGGAGGAAAAAATAAACTCCAATCTGTATTAATTCCCCAACCCATTTGGGGTACTAAAATAACCTTTATATGAAACCACAGAGAAGGTGAGTATGAGGACAAAGAACAAGTGAAAATCCACAGCACACATAGTTTAAAAAATGTCTGAAGCAAGCCAGGCACAGTGGAGCATACCTGTAATCCTAGCAGTGTTGGAGGCTGAGGCAGGAAAATCGCCTCAGCCTCAGTCCAGCCTTAGTAAATTAGTGACACCCTAAGCAATTTAGTAAAATCCTGTTTCAACATAAAAAAAAAAAATGAACTGAGGATGTAGTTGAATATTAAATAGCCTCTTCAGTACAAAAAAATCAAAATAAAAACAAGCAAACAAAAATTTTAAGGAAATTGAATAGATAGGGAAACATATACATGCCACTGAATATCAGTCTGTCTTTGTATCCATGTGTCTGACTATATCACATCGTGAATTACAAAGATTTATCCAAAAATGCAAAGTTGAATTAACTCTAGAAAATTAATCAATGTAATTTCTTATATTAAAAGATTAAAAGAGAACAACTATACAATCACATTTTAAGAAGAGCATTTGAAAATGTTAGTACTTATTAATGACAAAATATTTTAGCAAAATAATATCAGGTTAATATTACCTATAATTAAAATTTACATCAAATGTCATATTTAAAAGTGGAGCAAGAACAGCTTTTATTTTAATGAGGAAAGATACAAAAAAAGATGATTTTTATTTCCACTTTTATGCAGCCTTGTAATGATTTAACCATGCTGTAGGGAAAAATGAAATAAAGTTCATAAGATTTAAAAGGGAAGAAAACCATTATCACTGTACTGCTTGGTAAAGGAGTAGAAATATAGTGTTATTTTCAGTCAAAAATTCTATGTATATAGATAAGCTGAAAGAACTTAAGATAAATTTCGAGAATTACTTACACTGGATACAAAAATCAATGTATAAAATATCTCATTTCACATAAAAACAGCAATCTGGAAAGCATTTTTAAAGAAAATAAAAGAAGTATTAAAATATAGAGTACAGAAAAATAAACAGGAAGCAATAAAATTTTACTGAGAGGTAGAAAGATGAGCTAAATAAATGGAAGATACATTTTCACAAATTAAAATACTCAATAATATGAAGTTGTTAATTCTTTTCAAGTTGTGCTGTAGACTAAATGTACTCCAGGCAGTGATATAATGGTCTGGATGTTATTGATACAGTTACTTGTTATACGTACTGATAATACTCATTGTAGAACCTAGGTGATTAATGCAGTGATTTTGGAACAAAGCTAGACAAATAAACAAATGTACAGACCGGAGGTCCCAGAGAAAGATATAAGTTTATATATACAATTCTAACCAATTTGACACAACTAAGAAGAGGGGAGGGGACCACCTTTCCAAATTGTAGTAGGAAACTGGTTATCTGTACAAAAAAAAACTACTTTAATATACCCTTACTAATACATAAAACACAACTACAATTGGATTATAAACAATAGGCAAAATAATAGAAAATACAGGAGAATATCTTCAGATAGTGCAGGGATATGTTTTAAAACAAAAATTATACATCAAGTGAATATAGGATTCATTTCACCTCATTAATATAAAATATTTCTTCATGAAAGGTCACCATTAGAAAAGTATAACAGTTAATAAAGGGGAAGATGATATTTTCAGTTCATATGTGAAGAAAGGCTCAATCCAAAATACTTCATGAAAATTTCAGATAATCAGGATTTAGAAAATGTTCTGGGATATGGCTAAATCCTAGAAGGGATGTTTCACAAATAAAAAATACAAATGACAAGTACACGTATTTCTTCCCACAAGCCAAACAGACAATGTATTCAGTACCATAATATTTCACCAAGGATGTAGAGTACTTTAAACTCTCAAGTAGTGCTGTGAGCAGGTGGGAATAATCAGAGTTGAAAATAGTTTGTATCTACCCAGAAAAGTTGAAGATATGCATTTTGTAAGATGCCATAAATCTACTTCTGGTTGCAGAAACTAGAGAAAAGTGTGGTTTTTGTTTTTCCTACCAGAGGGCATATTCAAGAATGTTCATAGAAATTCTCTTCCTAAATGCCAACCTAAGAAGCAGTTCAAATATTCATCAATAATAAGTATTACTAAATCATATTATAGTTATAAAAGGTAATAATCTTCCACAAAAATGGACACTATCCTCATACTGTTTTGATCTCAAAAACATGAAATTGTATAACATATCAGATCATGTAATCTGTTATTCTATTTATCCACAAATGGACCAAGCAAAAATAAGGTTCATGGTTGTATATGCAAGTGATAAAACTTTAAATCAGAACAACTGATTGGTGTGAAATTCAGAGCAACACTAATTCTGTCAGGGGCAAGAGGCTTTTCCCTAGAAAAGAATAATGATGCATGTCATTCTAAATTTCTACTTTTTGATCTGCATGTTAATTTACAACTGTTACTTAAACAATATGGAAATATTTCTTGCTGTTTTGCTGTTTTGTAAATGTATGTGTATTTCACAAGTAATGTAAATATACATATAGATCTTAATTTTCTTTTCAACCCATGAAGACATGATACAATGGGATGCAGTTACACTACTTAGTTTTTTATATTGCAGAGGTTTTAAATGAATTTTATTTACATTCTCCTTTTGTCTTTTCCAACTAGTTCTTAATGTTTTCAAATTGGTTTTAGGAGCAGGATATCTACTTCAAAGGGGTGGAGAGGTTATTGTTGATTCATTAAAACTTAAAACTGACAGTATCATACACACTTTGCTAATTTTTAACAAGTATTTTCTGACGTTCTTGCTTACAGTTTCAGAGAAAAACAGCTTCAAAAATAGATGAAACTTACTTGGGTAGCCATATTTTATGTGTAATTACTTTTTTACATAATGATCTAGGGGCTAGATACTGGTTACTGTTTTAAAACTCCAAGAAAAACTGTGAATACAGAAATGTGGTTTATCTCTTAGGAATACATTCCTTAGCTTTATTTATTGGTTGATAAATATTTCAATTATATTATATCATTAAAAAACTTAAAATGAAAATACATCCATCACTCCTAAAAGTGTTTATAAATTAGATTACTGAATTGGAAAATATAGAACTTTTAGTTAATTATACTTTCAGATACAAAAGCATTGAAAACATTATGCACAAATGATTGATTCAGGTATTCAACAAGTCAATAAATCATATTTAATATCAAAATAATGTCCAAAACAAGTTCACTGTGGTTGAGCTTAGGGGATATTTTAAAACATTTAGCAACTAAATCCAGTCAAGCTGGTACTATGTTAAAGTATTGTTAAGGAAACTCAAGAAAGTAAAAAAGAGGTCATTAGATGTCTTTATCACTCCTTTGTGTGTATGTGTGTTGCACTTAGTTTTGTTAAAAGTTAAAAAGAAAGCAAAATGCTACAAGACAATGTGCTAGAAAGCACAATTTAATGTAACATTGCAATAATAATGGCCAATTTGATAGATGGCACTTTTATTTATACACAAAATTTATGTTGATGGAGAGTCCTGAAATATGATCATAGGTTTCATTAAACATAAGGTGTACCTGAAGCAGGAAATTTGGACAAAGATTTGTTACACCAAGTTCTTGGGGTGAACATATACACAAAGTAGATGATTCATAACCAGTATTGAATGAATAATTTAGTAGCGAGTAGATGATACTACCCAATTTATGCAGCAAAAGACATTTATTATTCAGTTGTTAAAATAAAAGGAATAATGTCCTTTCAGTTATTAACTCTAAAATCTAAATGTACAGCTGGTGATTAAAGTTTGGTATACATAAACTTCTAAGAACAGTATATCAACTATATGTTATTCTAAAATTCACTTTTTGTACTCCTATCTTCCATTTTAGTCATTTGCATTCACTCTCATTTAAAACCCCTTAGTAGGCTTTTATACACCCAGAGAAAATTTGTAGCTAATTTTTTTCTAAGTCAGATCAAGTTGAGTTCTGATTATGATGCTTTAACTCATGACTGAATGAAAGCAGTTATTTGAATTTTTAAAAATTAATAGGTAAACAAATTCCTCAGTCTTAGGCACTTTCCTTGACGGTTTTATCACCTTAAAAGCAAATACTTACAGGCACTGTAACACTCTATTTCATTTCTATTACATATTGTAATGACAAAATTTTAAGTGGAACAATCAATCTATGAGTTCACAGGAATCACTGTTGGGGTCTAGGTCCATGGGATATCATTGTTATGAAAGGGGATATGAGGGATTCATTAGGTACTGAAATTATTCACTATCTTACACATGATGGTTGGTAAATTAAACTTTGTAGAAGTTAAAATTGCATAAAGCATAAGAAACACAAATGTGTTTAGGTAAAACTGGGAATATGGATAAGATTGTCAAATTATTTCAGTGTAAGTATTACATACCTAAGCACTTGAAATGGGTTAAAAAATATTCTCCCTCCACCTTCATTTTGTTATCTGTTCCTATAACTGCGTATTTATCAGTGAAAACAGGGACTATGCAGTGAGATTTCACAACACTTATCATTAAAGGGTGAGAATATAATGAACATTCTTTTCTTAATATTTGCTGAATTCTTATTGAAGTAGCTGTGAGTCATTGCTATAAAATAATAGAATATATCAAAGATTATATTCAACTAAGGTGAATCTGTTTTCCCTTTATAGCAATTAAACTTCTTCAGTTACATCTAACAGATGGCTATAATTCCTGAATATGTAAAGACTAATTAAGTATATAAAATAAATTTACCCTAATTTGTAAATTTAGAAAATAATTAGATCACCTAACACTCCATAGTTCTAAAAAAATAGAAAAAGAATATATGTATATGAGAGGTTTTGCATTTATTCTGTTTTCCTAAACAGTGGACAAAGCATTATCACAACCTGATATGTTGGCAGCTGCATATTTTGTTCCATGCTTGCTTGTTAGAAGTTACTTTTCCGAATTTCTTCATGCTTTGTCAAGAGAAAATTATGAAAATCCCCTTTATGGAGTCAAGACTATTGACATAAGATCACTACCATACCAGATGCAAACTGCATAGCTGCTGAATGAAGTTTTCAAAGGAAACTGTTTGATAAGGAAACTCTGTTCCACCAGCTCCTCCCACCAAATCAGTTCTGTGACAGAGAATGGAATGAGGGGAGATTCAGCCCCTTCCCTTTCACATTCATAAATAATAATATTTATTATTTATTTCCTGCAATTGAATATGGAAAATTTTTTAGAAAATGAAAATCCAAAGCAAGTCAATTTACTATTTTTATAGAATAAATAAGAAAAAAACAAGTATGTTCTCATTTAATATTTTCACTGACTGCAGTGTTATGTCTGTTATCCCAGGGACTTGAGAACCTAAGGCAGGAGGATCTCAAGTTTGAGGTCAGTCTGGGCAACTTAGCAAGGCCCTGTTTCAAAATTTAAAATAAAAAGGGCTGGGGATATTTCCCTGGATAAATTCCCAGCACTTCAAAAATAATTAAATGTATAAATACACATAAACAAAGTAAAATTTTGATAATACATCCATTACTCAGGAATAATCAGTGCAAATTTTGACTTGGGCAGGTATGATTAAATTAGTTTTTGAGAACTGGTAATGTGTGCTTGGAACAAATTAAGAAGAAACTGACACAGTAAATAATGCACAGTGCAAAATTTTGGGTAAAAGAATGATGTACACATGCATCAATAAAACTTCCTATGTGGATGAATAATCATGAAATGCAAAGATTATATGAAGTGAATAAATCATGTTTGTTATATATGTTATGTTTTACTTACCTCTATACATCTTTTACTCACTCAGTGATGGCTATTTTACGAACAAATCCTGATCTAATTTCTTCCATTATGCTTTGATTCTTTGAAGGTGCCCTGCCTTTTGCAATCGTTCTAAGAGCCTGTTACTTTTTCCATTTCTCTTCAATGTTACCTTCTATAAGAAGCTTCCTGATTCATTGAAACCCCTTAGTCATCACAAATAATTTGTTCTCTCTTTGTAAACCATTGCAATGGACACACCTCTGATGACTCCGATATTTTGATGGTTTCTTTATTTATTACTTTTACCAAATTGTTAGATTGGGAGAGTAAAAACTATGTTCCATCTAGCATAAAAAAGAAAAAAAATTACACACATAATAAACGTTTGATGAATGAATATAAAGTATGTTTAATCAAAGAAAGTATACTGTAAAAATATACAAGCATTTTTTTCTAGTTTTAGATTGTACATTTAATGTTTGTAAAGTGCACTCTAACTAGAATTTTGACTGTCTAACTTTATTTGAATACTCCTATTATGTTTAGTTAATGTTCTCAGGGAGGAGTCACAATCTCCCAGTCCTAATTTTTAAGTTTTGTCTAATTGTAGGATCTTTGAAAGGGCAGTATCTCATTTTGGGAATCATGAATTAGCAAAGGTGGGACTGTTTAGAACTCAGCAATGTCACTATCCGAAAGTAGGGCTGTGAATTACGTCTTTGGGTTGTTCTACACACACACACACACACACACACACACACGTGTGTGCACATGCATAATAAAAAAATCCTGATTCAGAATCATTTACATATTTTTATCTTGTTTTCATGAAGTTGCCTAATGGGTTATAAGCACTGTAAAGTTATACAGATGATTGCATAGTTCACAGAATAATTTTTTAAAAATTGAAATTCTCTAATACAGTTTAATGAAAGAAGAGATTTTCAAATTTTGATGTTTGTGGATATTTGTTTTTCCATTGCAAGACATCCAGAATGAATTTGTTAATTTGGCAATCATCTACTTTCCTTACTATTCATAATATAACATAGTTGAATAAAATAACAACAAAAAATGTGTGATGTGAGAACTCAGTGCAGGTCCATTTAAAAATAAATAAATAAAAATAGCTAATGAACTGTTGTATAACGAATACACTGTTAAATAACTAATAGACTGTTATAGTAGGGAATTATCTAGACTGGAATAAAAAAATACAAACCACACCAATGAAAATAACCTTTATTTTTCTCCTATCTGTAATACATATTCCAGCATATTTGCAACAAAGTGGAGGTAAAGGCAATATACTTAAGATTGCTGTTTAAATCTCAAGTATGACAGATGCCGAAATCACAATATAAATTTTCAAGATCTAAAGAAAGGAAAAGCAGGGAAGGCGAGCATTTCCTGTGAAAGGACCAATAGTATGGATTTTGGTTTTGTTAACTGTAGAGTCTATTGTAACTGTTCAGTTCTGCCGTTATAGCTCCAACACATCTATAGAAAATATGTAAATAAATGAATGTGCTCTGTTCAGCACATATGAAATTTGAATTCTATATAATTTCCACTTGCTGTGAAATAATATTCCTTTTAAAAGTTTCCAACCATTCAGAACTGTACAATCATGCCAACTTCAAATGTTTGTGAGAATGCAAACCAGCTGCTGCTTATCTTCAGCCTATAGGTTATAGTTTTGCTATCCCTGAGGGAATGCATTTTAAACGCCTATCTACTAGTTTTCCATTATGTCTCCACACTTTTAGAATACAAAGGGATTAGGTCGTCTAATTCAGCATTTTGTTGATCCCTAGTATGGATCACACCACCCTTTTATACCAATAAATAGAGCTGTAGCACAAAAAGCCTGAAAGAAAGAAGTGAAAAGGGGGCTATAATGCAGAATAAAAATAATTTAAACAGGTAACATAATGAGAGCTAGAAAGGGCAAAGACAGGAAAATGGAGATGCCATTAAAAAGATGAGCACAAACAGCGAAAATAGCACACACATAAACAAGAGAACAACTGGACTCATTTTAGTCTCATTCTTCCAAATGTTTCTTTTATTTAATAATTAAAGCAGTATTCATAACTATAGTTAGTACTTTGGTTCAGTGGATGGCACTCTTTAGTCTGCCATTTGAAAACATATATCAGGGGCTGGAGCAGTGGCTCGGTAGTTAAGGCGCTTGTTGCGCATGCACAAGTACACAGGTTCAAACTCAGCACCCACGTACACAGCTGAGTGTTGGAGCAATGAAAGCCATGTGAAAAACTCAATAAAAAATTGATTCTCTCTGTCTCTGTCTCTCACTGTCCTTCTTTCATTAAAAAACACAATAAAAATGTAACAGCTTTCAATTTTGCTATAATTTCCAAATTTTGATAACTTGGTTCCTGCTGTGACAATGTGGTAACTTACTGTATTGCCACTGTCTCCAGCCTGGTGTTAAAATGCAGTTAACATGACATGATGAGATAACTAAAGCACAGTGGAAAGAAAGTCTGACTATTCAATAGAATGGAAATGATATACTTTCATACAAAAGGCAAAATATTGGGGCTGGAGCGGTGGCTCAGAGGTTATAGAGCTTCCCTGGCATAAGAGCGACCCGAGTTCAAACCCCAGCACCACGTACACAACAAAGTGTTGGAGAAATGAAAGATACATGAAAAAATAAAATTGCTTCTCTCTCTCTCTCTCTCTCTCTCACTGTCCCTCTCTCTTTACAAGAAAAGCAAAATATTGATATTCAAAGAAATAATGAAAATTTATATTGATAGTACATAAACATGTTGAGATGAAGATATACAGAAATTAATCATAATTTATCACTGCTGACTTGTTCATAACTTACTTAAATTAAAAAATTAGTCACATCATATGTTTGATGAGAAAAAAATATTTAACATTTTTTCTGAAAGCTTCAATTGCATTGTTTTAAAAATAAAAATTGTAACATTTTTATTACTGGTAGTAAGTAGAAAATAAGTATATAATAAATATAAAAATAAATAGGAAATAAGACATCTGTCTTATGTATTATACATTAAGTGAATATTTGTTTTTCACATTGCAAGACTTCCACAATAAGTTTAACTTGGCAATTATATTCTTTCCTTACTCTTCCATAATATCATAGTGGAAGAAACTAACAAAGAAATGAGTGATGTGACACTTCAGTAAATGTCCATTTAAAAACAAAAGAAATAAATTAACTGATAAAGCCTTAGCCTCAACTCATGTATCTAACATGGTGAAGATAATGTTTAATACAATAAGACATTAAATTTATTTAATTATATTGCCAAGGTGAATGAGCAGATTCTGGGGCCAGAAATAAGTATATTTAAAGGCTCTATAACCAATTCTTTCACACACCATTTCCTATGAATAGGAGCAAAATTATGGTTAACATTTGTGCAAAAATAGATGGGTCAGTTATTTTAGTTAAATTCAGTATATGTGTCAGGATAAATAGGTAAAGGTGATGCTGATAATCAATTGACATTTCAATTCTAGAATCATTGCCTGATTCTCTTGATGCTTTTAATGGATGTAGAGTGCTTAAAAGTACATATTTTTGCAATATTTATTAAATAAATGAAAATGTGCCATTCAATAGACATTGTACACAAATGCATTTAAGCCAAGTGCTCCTAGACGTTTAATCAGTCATTCTTCATTCTAGAATATTATGTGTTTCTCTTGCCTGTATTAGGATATTAGATGTGTGAAAAAATACTTTACAATTAAAGAAGAACCCCAGGATTTAGAGATTTTAAGAGAAAGAAAAATAAATCTTTATTTTCAAAAGTTGTATTTTTCTTTGTTTGAGATTATGCTCATCTTTCTTCAGAGGCCAAATAGGTGGTTTTAGCATTTTGTTAAAAGCATCTTCCAAAGCTGTCACACAGGGAAAATCCCACTGCCTAGAATGTGCATTTGGCAAACAAACATCAAAGGCCATGCCCCAAGAGAAGATGAAGGAACTTGGCAGTCTAAAGGAGGGTTGGGGAAGGAAGTAAGCACAGCAACCAGTTCCCTTAGATGCTATTATATCATTTATTCTTCTAAAAGTAAATGTAATCCATTCCACCTGTACTTAAACACTTATCCTTTTATCACACTGTATTAGTGGCATGGTCTTGTTGGTTATTGTAATAGCCAGTAAAAGTAAAGACACATTTTATAAATTAAATGTAAATGCTATTAATAAATAGTTTTAAAACTAATCCAGGGTATTTAGTTGTCATTTTCAAAAGAGCATATAAAATTTGATTTATACTTCTGGGTGAAATGTTATCCTAAGGGTGAAATGATAGAAGCTGCATTAAATCTAAGTGTAACTATTCTATATAGCATGTAAGTTCACATAGGTCATGTCATTTCCATTTGCATTATAATTGACAATATTGTATACCAATGTGTACTTTCTGACACATAAGCAGCAAATTTAATTACATCAGATATGGATTTCAATTGAAATGGTATTTGACTTCCTGAATTTTCATATGGAAACATCTTATCTGAGACAGTGCATATGAATATGATCTTACAGGTAACTTTCAGTCCAGCAACAGAACATTAGGAATTAATCAGAACAATGGCAAGATATGTGAACTCTTCAGCAGTTGCGATCCCCTATTATCTGTGGAGATTTGCTAATAGATTTGAGAAAATGCATTTCACAAAGTGTCCTAGTAGTATAAATTGTCCTTAATAGGTTGTTTTTCATCTTTTATTTGATATTTTCATTTGTTGGCATGATACATTTTTTCTTAATATACTATTTATCTTTTCTGTTTGTTTTGTGTCAGGGTTTGCTATGTTATTGAGGCTGATCTTGAACTTGCTGTCCTCCTCACCCTGAATCACTGAGATTACAGGTGTGCTCCAAATGCACCAGGCCATCACTTGCCTATTCTTAAAATATTACAACCAATGAGATTCATCAATAAAAACAGAGAAGAGCAAGTCTTTCCTTGAACATCAAGTGAATATCATGCTGCATTTCCAGGTAAAACCAAGAACAAGAGGAGGCTGAGGATCTATCAGTGGTAGAGCATGCTTGAGGACCTATCCTAGGTCCTAGGATAGAACTATCCCCAGCATAGTAAAATAATTAAAAAAAAGCAAAGATAAAAAGTTTTCTAAAGCAGAGGACAAGTGCCAAGAGAACTTGGTTTCTGGGAAGTCCGCAAAATGGGCACTTGGTAGTTGAGTACAGTGTATCAGATAATTTTAAAAAGTAATAGCATTTTAAAATCTCCTATTAAAGACATCATGTATCTAATATTATTGTAAGAGCTAAAATTAAAATATTAAAATTTAGGAATATTTCCAAGGGCATTTAGCAATTTTTTTCCTATGGATGGAGATGGTTTATTAATCATTATAGTAAAAAAATACATCTATATATACATGTGTATATATGTGCACGTATATGCATAAATCAAGAGGCAGGAGGGTGTAAACCCCCCAATCGCTAGCATGTGTCCCTAGGTGCTAGCATTAAGATTGAATTCCTATTTTTTCTTACACTTCCTTACACACCTAGTGTGTGTCTACGTACAATGAGTAAAGATAATAAAGCTCAAGTCACCATCATCAACTGCATCATCACCAGGACAGGGGCTGGGGGTGGGCTGAAGAGCCAGGCTGTGACTCCTCAGAATGTCCCACCGCCTCATCATCCCTCCTCCACCATAGCAATAGCCATCCCTGTGCACAGCCCTGTGTTGGACACGGGATAGGAAACAAAACATACATACAAAGAAATCAAGATGCCCATGTTTAAAAAAAAAAAAGTACTGAACTTTACTACAAGTTTGTTCTCAAAGTCCAAGACTTTCCATGTCCAAAATTGGTCAGTCTTAAATATTGTTATTGATTTATTACATTCATTTTTTTCAGTCATGTAATGTATGTGATAATGCATACATTGTATATCATTATATACTCATATAATGCAGTATATGCATTGACTTCATATATTATCTACATTTTAAACATAAATGAGATGGTTTCATCCATATCATTGTATGACTTATATTTTTCACTCTTATTAGTGTATATAAATGATATGTTAAGCAAACATTTTAGGTTATAATCAAAATATAGTTTTACATTTTTCCCAAAATTTCCTTAAACTTAATTCTGTGGGGGTAAAAGCCCAGAACTTCTTATAGATCTAAAGAAGCCAAATAACAGAGATAGTATCTTCTCAATTGATAAATTTTCCTTTGTTCAGTTTTAGTCGTTAAAAATTTTCAATTTTGAAATTCATATACCCAAACATATAGGCTAATAAAAATATTGCAATATTTAACTTTAAGTCATTTTGGTTAAATCTTTTGGGATTGGTTCAGGCTAAAACAACAGGGGAAAAAGAGCAGGGATGCTTTTAATTACTCAATATAAACTGAAGATATTCTACCTCATCACCTTCCCCAATGACCAGCTGCAAATTTAGCCAGAGCCATTCATCACATGTTGTGGAAAGGGGAAGAAGTGGAATTAAACCATTCTTACTTGGTTATGTGTTTGAGCTCTCTGAGCCTGACAGATACTAAATGTGACCCTTGCCCTCCAAAGGCACTTTCAAGGCTCCCAGCTGGATCCCTGTCTTTCTGCTCTCTTGACTAACATAAGACATCTTCTCTTTGAGTTGTTTACTTCAACCTTCCTTTTCTCCTGGGCCTTTAGTTGTCTTCTTCCATCTCTGTTTGCTGGAGTCACTTCTCAGGCAGTCCTGTTAGACAAGATTTAAGATGAGGCTGTATCTATGCTCTCTCACACTCCTCCTAGTGGGGCTCTGAAGGCAAATTTCAAAGCAGAGCCTGCACCAAAAGGCACCCTGCTGTGCAGTGAGCCCAGAAGAATAGGGGAGAGCACAGCAGCCATATCAGAACCCCACAAAGAGGGAGCCAGGGGACAGAGTGTACAGTGAAAATATGCTGGATGGCCAGATGCAAGGTCCTTGTTTCTTTAATGTGTTGAATCATTTAGAAGAAATATTTTCTTTAATTTAGTCATCAGATTAGACTGGCAAAAGAGTTTCTGAACTGTGCTGAATATGTGATTTTCTGTCTCTTTCCATATGTAGATGGGAATGCTCACAGAGAATACATCCTTAATAGGTGGAAGTTTTCATCACTCAATTAATGTGTAAAAAATATTTATTTTCAAATTTTCTTTCTGGGGGCTGGAACAGTAGTTCAGCGGTTACGGTGCTTGCCTGGCATGTGCCAGTATGTGAGTATGCACCCACGTATAAAGCCAGGTGTCAGAGCAGCGAAAAGCATGTGAAAAACTCAATGGGAGTTGATTCTCTCTCTTTCTCACTGTCCTTCTCTCTTTAAAAAAAAAAAAAGGAAAAAATTTCATTCTGACTTTTGACATACGAAGACAAGGCATTTATCATCTCCTCATATGCAATCAGATTAAGAAATAATAATAAAGTTTTATAACCACAATAAAAACAGAGAAAATGGCATGGATTATGTGCCTATTTCCCTTAAAGGCAGTTTAAATTCAGGGAGATACATTTATCAGTCATTTTCAGGAATGCATTTCAGTTACTGATTAATATCAAATGCCCTTATTTTGTATATATCTTTTCAGATATATTTGAAAGGTATGCATACATGTATTACAAGTATGTGGATGAATAAAATGAACAAATCAAAGAAATTCTCATATCTGATCTGGGAATATAGCACTGTCTTGATATCATTAAAGATTTCCAAAGGTTACAAAATTATATTACAATACTTCTAATGAATTCCTTACCAGTTAAGCTCTGTATAATAGTTTGAAAATAAGAAAGTTATTCATTAAATGTTTCCTTCATAAATACTTATATTTACCTTTCATTGTAAAGCTTTTACCCTAAGTAGAAGTACTATTTTATTTTCTTTGTGCAATAGTTGAGATATGTTTTACCAGAAGAAAAAAAATCAATTTGATTATCCTTCAGAGTACAGATTTGATAAGGGAAAAATGATGTGCAGGTTCTAAAAGTTGCCCAGGTATTTATGTGCTTGGATAACCACAAAAGTACTTTTGTTTAAGATCTCCTACGTGACATGCAAATGGTCTTTATAAAGCAATGCTTGATTTGACTTATTTTAAATTAAATTCCTATGACTTTTTCAGTCTATTGGGTAGGAACATGAAATCTGACATATTGAATCAGTCTCTTGCTCCATCAAGTAGACTATTTTGCTTCCAATAATAGTCTATAAAATGATACTTCAGAGAAAAATAAAGTATGTTGCACAATGCGAATTTTGGAAGATCTTACCTAATGTTCCTGATTCAGTCTAATGTAGGCATTTCATTGTGAACTGAAGGTCAGGGCAATACCAAATTTTCACATATCCTTTACCATGGAAGTACTTCAAGTGTACTTCTCATTTCTAATAGCAGTTTATGTGGTACTTAATGGTTTGTTTTTTACTTTGTTCTTTTTTTCTGTTAGTACGTTGTATATTTATTGTAAGTTTTAATAGTGAAATAGTTTTTCCCTATTGAACTTATATATTCTGTAAAAGTCAACCTTTAATTATTTTTTATTGTAACTATTTTCTGAAATATCTTTATGGCTCTAAATAGCTCTGCATATTTCCTCTCATATAATATTTTCAAAAGGTTAGCTATTACTTCCACATAGTCAAAGAATGCCTACCTATCTTAGTTAAAAGAAGCTTTAAAATCCTTGTGGAAAAATGAGGACTGTATGTTTAGGACAAACAAGTATTGGGAGCACTAACCACCAGGCTTGGCACAGTGTTCGACACTTGGTACAGTTATTGTGAATCAGTACAGATATTGTGAATTAGTGAATGGAAATTATGGAGACAGTGCCAGGAAAATGGAAGACATAACTTGATTCTTTGATAGAACCACTGTTAGTCTGTTTATTGACTGGGTAGGAAAAATCTATTAAATAGCCTATTAAAGGGACTTCTTGGGGTTGGGGATTTAGCTCAGTGGCAGAGCGCTTGCCTAGCATGCACAAGGCCTCGAGTTCGGTCCTCAGCCCTGAAAAAAACAAAAAAGGGACTTCATCCTTGCCTCAGACAAGTGCAGGGCAGCCATTCTGCTGATCACATTCTCTCGAGTAGACTGTCCTAAAGTCCACATGAGCATGCGCAGGGTGATAGTGCTGGAATAACTGGATGGGAGGTGTCTGTAAATCTATGTGGTCACACATTGCACGTATGTTCTCAATTAGCTGCATAGACATTAATATTTACTCTCCATTTTTTCTGATTCTTTTATCTACTTACTAACTCATTCTGTATTCAAATGAAATAGATAAGGGTGATTTCTTTTTCTTTTTCTTTTTTTTTTTTTTTTTTTTTTTTTTTTTTTTTTTTTTTGGCCTGCAAGAGTCATTTTGAAGAACCTTAATACAATGCTTATTAGCTGACTTATCAGGTGACATACCAGAATACTACTATCGAAGATGAAGATGTTTGTAAAATGACTATTTGAAACATTTGGATGGCAGAATCAAGCCAGTGATATCCACAGGACTCTGAAAAGAAGCAGCATATCAATGCTAAGTGTAGAGGTAGGAAATAAAGAAACAAAAATTATTATAAGACTCTATCTTGCTTAGACTGAGACTTAAACAGACTGTAGATGGGCCAGCTGTTTCAAAAATGAACTGATAGAGCCCTGACCTCTGATCTCAGAACAGTGGAAGCGTGGGAGAGGGGCACCACAAAGAGAAACTCTGAGTAAACTAAGGCTCGCACACAGGAGGAAAAAGTCAGAGGGGTACTCATAACTTAAAATGTGATGGTAAAATGGGGAAATTTTTCACTTAAGAAATACCATGGTCAGATTGAATCCAAGTCCTGGAGAGAGAGCTGGGTTGGCCCCACAGCCATCTTAAGGTGACCCAGCCAGCCACCTCACTGAATTAACAGAGCAACAGTCAGAATATTCCCAAACCTAAACCCCTGCAAAGTGTGCTGGGGGAAATCCTCCTGCAGAGTAGCCTCTTAGGAATTGAGCTGGAGAGAATTTCTACAGAGACCAGGTCTGGCAGTGCATTGCTAAAGCCCCCTCTGACCCTGTTCTGGAAACAAAGGGTCAGAGCTGGCTGGTTGCAGGGCTCTGTTTAGTTCCCAGGAAGGTGCCAAGGTATTCAGAGCAGGGTATCCTATTAGGAATTGCACTGGAGAAAATTTCTACAAAGAATACTAATGGGGTGAATTCCTTAACCCCACTCTCCTCCCTGTTCTGAAAATTAAGGGACAGAATTAGCTGAGGGCATTGAGTTCCCAGCATAGTGCCAATGGGCACAAAGGTTCACTCAGCAAACACTCGGACTGCCCATTTGCTGTGCAAATCTCCACTTACCATTGGACACAGCTTCCATCTTCGCTCCAACCAGGATACAAATTCATCAGTTCCCTCTGCTAACACCTGTGCACCCATTGAACTGAAACAAAGCCCATAGTTCCTCCAACTAGAAGAGTCCTCCAATTATCACCCGCTACCAGTAGAGAAAGTTACCCCCAGAGGCCTTGGACTGCAACCAGCATCAGGACACCAAACCAAAAGAAGCAAATATAGACCTCGGGAACCAGCCAGAGGAAAGAGGAGAAAACCAGCTTTAATAGGTACAACCTACCCATGTAATGATCCTCTTTACCTATAATTCTTGGTATAAATTCAACCATATTGATTCTGTCTTTCTCCCTCTCTCTGTCTCTCTTTTCCTTTTTACCTTTGTGCAAATTAACTGATATTAAGTTCTCTCCCTCTCTCATTCTCTTAACCATTCTCTGTCTGCTTGCCCTCCACTTTACCTTTCCCACTTACCCAATCTTCCTCCCAACCACCTTCTAGTACCCACTTAAGGTAGCAATAAACTTTGTAATTAAACTACTAACCATTTAATCTATTCCAGAATTTTTATTGTGTTTCACTGAACTCAAGGAACTGAAAAGAACAATTATAACAAACTTTTATTCTCACAAGGTTGAATATAATGAGAGTTGGTTTAGAAGAGACTATTATAGCAAATAACTCTCAACAATTTCTCTTAAATAGGGACTGATATTGGGGTCAGGAGAAGTCACACACTGAATTAAAATTGTAGTATCCAAAAATCCACCCAACCCAGGGTCTGTAAGGGAAAAAATTCACAAAGTAAGCCCTCACTTGAAAGAAAAAAATATAACAATACTGAAAAATGGATAAATGTGCAAACAACATGAAAAAACAAGGTAATCAAGCATCCCAAACTACCCATAATCCCTCAACAACAGACATCAATGATAGCAAGGTGGAAGAAATGTCAGAGAAGGAATTTAGAAAATTCACATGCAAACTATACTATGAGCTAAAGAATGAAGTAAGGAAGGAACACAGAGAGAAAAACAGGAAGTGAAAGACCACTTCAATAAAGAGATAGAGATCCTGGAAAAGAATGAAATGGAAATCCTGGAAATAAAGTAATCAGTAAACCAAATTAAAAATTCAATGGAATGTATCAACAATAGATTAAATCACTTGGAAAAAAGAGTTTCTGGTCTGAAAGATAAAGTAAATAATCTCGAAAGTAAAGAAAATTGTAGCAAAAAGGTGTTATGAGATCATGAACAGAATATTCAAGAAATTTGGGATAACATCAAGAGACCAAATACGAAAGTCACTGGGGTGAGGAAAACTTGGAAGCTCAAACTAATTGTCTGCACAATCTTTTCAATGAAATAATTTCAGGAATTTTTTCCATTTTTCCAAACCTTAAGAATGAAATGGAGGCTCAAGTTCAGGAGGCATCTGGAACTCCAAATATGCAAATCACAACAGACCCATATCAAGGCACATTATTATGAAAGTGCCTAACATACAGATCAAGGATAAAATCTTAAAAGCTGCAAGAGAAAAGAGACGAATCACATTCAGAGGAAAACCAATTCGCATCCTGACTCACTTCTCATCCTGGACCATAAAGACAATAAGGGCTTGAAATAATAAATACCTTGCCCTGAAAGAAAAGGGATGCCAACCAAGAATACTATACCCAGAAAAATTAAGCTTCAAAGGGGAAGATGCAACAAAAATATCCCATGATAACCAAAAGCTAAAAGAATTAATAACTAGAAAGCCTGCACTACCAAACATACTCAATAAAATATATTATGAAGAACAAACAAAACACAGAAATGAAAATCAACACAGGGAGATATTACACTAGAAGAACAATTGTTCAGAAGAGACTCAACAGCAATTCAAATACTAAAAATAAACCTAAATGGCAGTAAATAAAAAATCATCTCTCAATAATATCATTGAATGTAAATGGTCTAAACTCTTCAATCAAAAGACATAGGTTGGCAGATCGGATTAAAAGCCAAGACCCAAAGGACTGGAGGAGTGGCTCATCAGTTATGGCACTTACCAGGCATACATGAAGACCTGGGTTCAAGCCACAGGACCACATACACAACTAAGTGTTAGAGAAACAAATGCCAGATGAAAAATAAATAAAAATTGATTTTCTCTCTCTCCCTCTCTTAAAAAACAAAAACAAACAAAAAAACAAACAAAAAAACCCAACAGTATGCTGCCTGCAAGAGATAGACCTTACAGGACAACACATACATGGGCTGCAAGTGAATGGATAGAGAAAAACATCAAGCACATACCTCTAGTAAATAAGTTGCTTTTGCAATCCTTATATCAGATAATGTAGAGTCAAATCAAAATTAATCAGAATAGAAAAAGGAGTTAATTTCATTATAATCAAGGGAACTATACAGCAAGGGTATATAACCAACAAAAATATACATGCCCCAAACAATGGAGCATCAATACACACAAAACAAACCCTTCTCTAATGCAAGAACCAAACTGACAACAATACAACTATTCTGTTGTATTTTATAACTGAAAAGATCATCTAAACAAAAACTAAATAAAGATGCTATAGAACTAAACCATACAATTAATAATTTGGACCTAATGGATATTTTTGGAGCATATCACCCACAATTCAGGGATTAATAGACGGGGATAAATGAGAATAGTGATACAACATATCAAAATCTATGGGACTGTATGAAGACAAATGCTATGAAAGAAAATTCACAGCATTAAGCTCATTCATTAAAAGAATAGAAAGATACAAAATCAATAACCTAATGCTTTATCTCAAAGTCCTAGAGAAAGAACAAACCAATACCTACATGAGAAGACAGTAAATAATTAAAATTAGACCTGAAATCAATGAAATTGAAATAATACAAAAAATACAAAAAAAAACCCAAAAAGTTGTTGTTTGGAAATGATAAGCAAATTGATAAACCATTAGTCACACTTACAAAAAGAGAGAAAAATTTCCTATCATTAAAATCCAGGATGAAAAATGAAGCATTACAAAAAATTTTTCTAAAATCCAAAGGATCTTCAGAAGCTATTTTAAAAACTAATACTCCAATAAGTTAGAAAAACTTTAAGATATGGACAAATTCCTAGGGAAATACAAACTGTCCAAATTAAACCAGGAGGAAGTAGAAAACTTAAACAGATCAATTTCTAGTGATGAAATATTCCAATAAAGAAAAGCCCAGAACCAGATGGATTCTCAGCTGAGTTCTACAAGACCTTCAGAGAACTAATACCAATCCTCCTCAAATTATTCCATGAAATAGAAAAGGAAGGAACTCTACCAAACTCTTTCTGTGAAGTCAGTATCAGGGTGAAACCTGACAAAAGATAAATCAAGGAAAAAAAGACTTCAGATCAATATCCTTGATGAACAGAGATGAAAAAAATCCTTAAAAATATTAGTAAACCACATACAAAAACACATTAAAAATATAGTACAGCATGACCAAGTGGGATTCATCCCAGGGTACAGGGCTGGTTCAATATTTGAAAGTCAAAAAAATATAATTCACCACAAAAATAGCCTTAAAAATAAGAATCTCATGATTATTTATATACATGCAGAAAAAGCTTTTGACAGGATAAAACACCTATTTGTAATTAAAACACTAGAAAAGGTAGAAATAGAAAGGACTTGCCTCGACGTAGTAAAAGCCATTTATGATAAAGCTAAGGCCAGCAATATTCTGAATGGATAAAAATTGAAAGCATTTCCTCTGAAAACAGGAACTAGCCAAGGATGTTCACTTTCATCACTCCTATTCAACATAGTCCTTGAAACTCTGGCCAGAGGAATTAGGCAATAGAAGAAAAATAAAGGGATACAAATAGGAAAAGAAGAGCTCAAAGGATTGCTGCTTGCTGATGACATTATTATATATTTAGAAAGTCAAAAAAACTCCACCAGAACACTTCTAGAGCTCATAAATGAATTCACCAAGGTGGCAGGATACAAAATCAACATTCATAAATCAATGGCATCCATTTATTTGAATGATGAACATACTGAGAAAGAAATTAGGAAAATTATTCTATTCACAATAATTTCAAAAAATAAAATACTTGTGAATCAATCTAGCAAAAGAAATGAATGACCTCTGCAATGTAAACTATAGACTACTACAGAAAGAAATTGAACACAACCCTAAAAGATGGAAAAACCTCCCATTTTCTTGAACATGAAGAATTAATATAATCAAAATGGCCATACCTAAAGCAATATGCGGATTCAAAGCAATGTCCATCAAAATTCCAATTATCTTCTTCACAGAATTAGAAAAAGTAGTCATTAAATTCATTTGAAAAACTGAGACCTAGATATAGCTAAAGCATCCCTAGTGAGAAAAGTGAAGCTGGAGAAATCACAATACCAGACTTGCATTTATACTACAGAGTTATAATAACAATCAGCTTGGTACTGGCAACAAATAGACATGAAGATCAATGGAATAGAATAGAATACAGAGATAAACTCACATAAATACAGTTGCCTTGTACTTGACAAAAGAGCCAAAAACTAAGTTGAACACAGTCTAACAAATGGTGCTGGGAAAACTAAAAATAGATATGTAGTGAAATTAATCTCAATCTCTACCTCTCATACTTCAGAAAACTCAACTCAATGTGAATCAAAGACCTAGGAATTAGACTAGAAAGTCTGCACTTACTGGAATAGGCAGGCATAATACTCCAACACATTATCTCTGGAATTGACTTCCTAAACAAGACCCCCAAAATACAAGAAGTAAAAGGAAAATCAATAGGTGGGATGGCATCAAACTAAAACAGCTTCTTCACAGCAGAGGAAACAATTAAGAGCGTGAAGAAAGAGCCTACAGATGACCTCCTGCATTTCAGACAGGGCAATAATATCCAGGATAAACAAAGAACTTAAAAAAAAAAAGAACTTAACACCAGAAAAACAAATACCCCAATAAATAAATGGGCAACAGAACTAAACAGACACTTCTCAAATAAAGAAATAGAAATGATCAACAAATAACTGAGAAAATATTCAACATCTCTAGCAATTAGAGAAATTTAAATTAAAATTATACTGAAATTTCAACTCACTCCAGTTTTAAAGGCAATAATCGAGAATACGAACAGCAAATATTGGCAGGGATGTGGGGAAATGGGTACAATTATATATTGTTGGTAGGAATGTAAACTGATACAACCACACTAGAAAGCAGTCTTGAGGTTCCGCAAAAAATAGGAATGGATGTTCTGGTATATAACTGCTTGGAGTTCTACACAGCTATTATGAACAAGGATATTGCAGCCTTTGAATGAAAATGGATGGCAATGGAATTAATCATGCTGAATGAAGTCATGCAAACCCAGAGACTCAAGGGTTGAATGTTTTCCCGCACTTGTGGAGGCTAGAGCAAAACTCAGGCTTGGGTGACAGGTAGTCAAACCCACTAAAGGCATAGCAACACATAATCTAGGGCAACCATAAACATGTAGCGGGTGGAGGAGGGAGGGAAGACGGGGGGAACAGGAGAGGGAGGGAGGATGGGGGAATCTAGGGAGACAATTGACAAGTAGCATATTCTTTACACACCTGAGAAGTCAAATAATGCTTATGCAATCATTTAATTCTGGAAAATTCATATATATATATATATACACATATATATATAAACTGCATATATATATATATGCAGTTGTATCTGTTGTAGAAGTCTAGTATAAAGGAATCAAGAGTGAGGTGCGGGCAATGTAGGGATAACTAAGATTTAGGATCAAATGCATATGATATTGTTACTTTAGTCACATTTATGATTGTACAACAATTGAACTCCTTAATTTAAAAAAATATTAGGGATGGATCCACCATTTGACCCAACTATTCCACCCCTTGATATATATCCAAAGGACCTAAGAACAGCATACTTCAGTGATGCAGCCACATCAATGTTATAGCATCTCGATTCACAATAGTTAAGCTATGGAAGCAACCAAGGTGCCCTTCGATGGATGAAAGGATAAAGAAATTGTGGCATTGACACACAATGGACTACTTAAGCAGCTGCAAGAATGAATGACATTATGTCATTTGCTGGCAAATGATGAAACTGGAGGATATTATGCTATGTGAAATAAGGCAATCTGTGAAAACCAAAGGATGAATGTTCTCTCTGATATGTGGAAACTAATCCAAAGTAAGAAAAAGAACAGAGGAATAGTCCTAGGGGAAAGAAATGGAGGCATGAGGAAGGAAACTGGGAAAGTTAATAGAAGCTATGAGGCTTAACTTGCTCATGACCAAATGTGAACATAATGTAGTGAATTTCATCATTATATAATTCAATTAGTCACTATAAAAAGGGGGGGAAATGACATTTTGTAAACAACAGAAAGACTAGTAGAGGGAAGAGAACAGATAAAGGTTTGGGGATACCAGTGGCTAAATTGGTATAAGTTATAATTCATGCTTATATAAAAATATAAATGTATAATCATATTGTCAAATATATCTAAAAAGACAAGGGGAGGGAGTGAGGAGAAATACTGGAACTGAGTTTAAACAAGGTACACTCCAATCTTTTATAAGTATATATACATATACATATATGTATATATATACCTTTGTCATGCTTATAAAAACATTCTTCAAAAGTATAAAAATTATATTACTATACTTGAATATATTAGGAAAATTACATGAACTAGAAAGAGAGGCAAGGAGCCAGAGCGCAAAGAAAGGAGGTGGGGGAATGCTGGGTGTGTGCTATTGACCAAATTACATGGTTGTATTATGCGCATCTATGAATATGTGAAAACAAATCCCATCATTATGTTCAACTATAATTTACCAATTAAAAAAGATATATTTGATATTCAAATAAGATATCATTGTTGAAAAAGAAATAACAGAAAGGAATCTTTGAAAATATGATGAGAGTTACTCAGAGCAAACATTGAAGAAGCACTTAGCAGTATTAGAAGAAACTAGAAATGATGTACTCTTACTACATAAAAAATGAGAGTTAAAACGAATGGTATTGTCCAGAAGGTCCTTAATTCAGGAGTGGATAAAATAATTTATATTTGATAAAGTTTCAGAAGATTTTAAAATGTTCCTAGAAAGCAGGTTTAAATTTGTCTTAAATTAAATGTCCTGTGAGTATCTATCTGTAAATCATTTTCTATGATTAGAAGAAGTTATTTTTTAGGACTTTAAGCGATTTATGATTCATTGTTAGTTGAGTACTATGAGATATTGTATGTTGTATGTCAACTACTGAACTAGCCATACCATCTATAATTATTTCCAAGATTTTAATAGATAAAGCTTTTTTAAAAACAGACTGCCAGTAAAGATAGAATGTAGAAATATCTTCTAATAATGTTCCAAACATAAACTGTTTTTCTTGTTAACTATACTATAAATAGGAATAAATTTAGACAAAAACATACTTGAATTTCCTTGTGTCCTTACAGCAGTCCAGGAATGGAAAGCTATGGAATGCATTCATTATAGACCTGCTACTTAAGAAAATACAATTTTTTGTGTGTACACTCAGGACAATCTTTGAAAGTTGAAACTGCTTACCTGAAAAGTAAAAATCTAAGAAAACTTCCAATAGAACACCATGAAGCAAATCTCATATCAAAAGATGTCATGGAATTAAATCTTTTACATTGAAAAGTATTCAAAGAACAGCCATAATTGGCTTTTCATTGTTATTATTGTTCAACAGAGAGAGAAATTGGTCATAATACCATTTTGAATGATTCAGAAAAAGAATTTGATAAAATTCAAAGCACATTAACACTGTTGTTATTGCTGTGACTAGAGCCACTATAGTCACTGCCGGTACTAGTAATAATAATAATAAAAAAATTCTAGGAAAGCAGGCACAGGAAAAAAAAAACACTTTTTCAGACTTATAAGGTATAGTTATCCAACCAAATGATCTAACTAAAAACACACAATGCAGAAATATCCAAATATTCTCATCTAAGACTGGAGACAGGTAGGCTTTTCTGTACGTACAACTGCTATGAGACTTTTATTAGAGAAGTCCACTACAATTTAAAAATATCTGAATCAATGGAGAAATGTACCACTGGAAGAACTAAGATTGCTAAATTACCTATATCCCTAATGATCTATTTTATTTTATAAAGAGTTGACAGTGAGAGAGAGAAAGAGAGAATCAGTTTTATTTAGTTTTCATGTGGCTTTCTTTGCTCCAACACTTCATTGTGTTCATGTTGCTAAGGTTCAAACCCACATCCTGGCGCATGCCAGGCACTTTAAGTGCTGTAACCTCTGAGCCTCTAATGATCTGTTTACTCAACATAATCCCAATGAAAATGGAAGTAGTTTTATACATTAATAAGATAATTTTATAAATATTATGAAAATGCAAAGAGGTAGCAGAATAAGAAGAGAACAACCTTTGAAAAAAGGAGCAAACATAGAGGAAAAATCCAACTAACTTACAGGATTAATACAAAGCTCCAATAAACAAACTTAGTGGTCTTTACAAAAGAATAGGTAAATGAAACAATGGAGTAGAAAAGTCTAGACAGATTAATGCATAGATCAATTTTGCCTTATAACAATGTTGCCAATTCAATTTAATTCAGAAATAAAACCCAATAACACTGAACAAATTGTCATGTGCATTTATGAATGTCACAATGTATTTTTTTGTAATTATCATGTACCAATAAAAATCAAATAATGATGTAAACATTTTATTTCTATAAAGAAAAAACCTATGACTTTAGAAGAAAAATATAAAACATATTCATGATCTTTGACTTATCAAAGATTTCATTGATCAAACTCAGAATTGCTAGTATCAATTAAGAAAATGATACATTCTCTCACTCTCACTGTACCTCTCTCTAAAAAAAAGAAAATAATAGATTGAGTCATCCAGAAAAATAATAGGCAAGTAATATTTTATATTTGTACCTCTCAATATATTCATATTGACAAATTATTTTTAAAAATTAGAAAGTATAAAGAACCACAATTGAATAAAAGGATCAAATTACTGAAAAAAGTAGTTAAAAGGGAATTAAACATAATTATTTTCATACATTATTTTCTGTAGTGTTTCACAGTAGTTTTTAATGATCAACAGTCATCAAATTTAACACTTAATGTCTACCTTGAATTGAAGGTAAATTATACCCCCAGATGTAAAACATAATTAATATATGGAATTTATCAGAATTTCTATGAATTGGTGTACAGACAAATGGAAGAAGATGCTACTTTGTGTATATAATTCTGTGTGCTACATGTAGCTAAAATTATACTTATGTATTCATATTTACTTTTATTTAATAAAGAAAATCTGGAGGGCTATAAAAAAATAAGAGTGGCTACCTCTGAAAGGGTAGATGAATTGAGTAATAACATGGATGTGGCAGTAGTACTAACAATATGTTTATTTTTAAATTTTTGCTGTATAAACGCTCCATTATCATGTTTTTTGGAGCCATTGAATGTATCAACCCGTCAAAAATAAGAAGGAATAATCAAACATTAAATAAAAGTTTGTGAGATATTTCTTCACAGTAATGGTTTTAAAATTTTGTTTTGTTTTTAGTTGGTTCTGTTAGTCTGATGTAGTACAAAGAGATAATGTCTGATAAAAGAAGACAAGAACAGAAAAATCACACTATTCCCTTAAGAAAATACAGACTCCCTTATCTACGATAAATAAGGGAAATGGCAAAGGGGCTGAGATTTAGTAATAATATTGTAAATTATGGATAAATATGAATAAAACATAGTATTTTTCAGTCTTTGTTTTTCTTTATATTTATATCAATTGATAATTTATGAACTGTTTATGTTTAAATATTCTAATTAATTTTCTGTTCAATGTATAAAAAAATTTCCAAATGCTAATATTGCAGGAACTAATTTATACTGATTAAAGCTGCATGAAAATATCATAAAATAAAAATATAATTCTTAAAAAGCATTTGAAGGGATGGAGTGGTGGCTCAGCAGTTACTGCGCTAGCCTGGTATGTGCAAGGACACGGGTTCAAACCCCAACACCATATATAAAACTAAGTGTCAGAGCAACCAAAGCCACATGAAAAACAAAACAAAAAAAAATTGATTGTATCTCTCACTGTCCCTCTCTCTTTAAAAAAAAAAAAGCATTTGAAGTTAGTCCTACTATGTTTCTTTTATCAATATTGAGCAATAAAGTACAAACAATGGAAAAATTGATGTCTGTGTTGGTAAGAGCAAGTCAATAAAATCATAACTATTTGTCATACAAACAGAAGAAGGGTTTATTTTTCAACAACTATATATAATATATATGTGTTAATTAAAGTTATACAATCAGTGTTTTTTGTATTTATTCAAAGTTTTATATTTTGGCAATTTACGAGCAGGATTAAATTAAAATATATTTCAAACATATGGTTTGAATGCATGATAAATCACATTCCTAATGTCCAGTCACAAAAGAATTTTAACACATGTTGGTTAATATTCCTTATAAATAGTCTGAACATGCTTCAGCTTCTCACATTAACCAAATATGTAATTCAGTCCTTCATTATACCATGTTGCTTTGTTGGTAAGTATACTTCATTTATGTAGGACAACCTTCTGTTCTTGGTCAGTAATTCATCATAAGATGCACTAACTGTATCTTTCTCCAAACCAGGCATGTTGATATAATTTTGATAGAAATTAAGTTTTGTACTCATTTAATATTTTCTTCATATATAAAAGTAATATTCACTCACCTAAAACTTTTTACTTTCCTCTTTCCTCCCTAAATCTTTGTGAGTGTTTAAAAATATCTATAAGCCATTTTAAGCTCTAACTTTCCACCTTTTTTATTCTTTAAACTGCCTGATATATTATTCAATATTTTTCATCTCTACAAATTTCACAAATAGGAAAGTACTAAGTTAAGTTTTCCACAGTCAAGGTTTAGAGTGGTCTAATATGAATAGTAAGCAATATTTTATACACCTTCCCTATATATCCTTTGCTAGTACTGCCTTAACCTCTATAAAACAAAACTATAATGTCTATTAAGCCTCTTTTTTCTTTTTTATTATTCATCATTAACTGTCTTATTCAGTATTCATCATGATCTTACTTTTTGTTTAGGAAAACATGTTTTTCTCACACTTTCAGTAGATAATTTTCCCATTGTGTCTTTATCTCCATCTCCTCCTTCACCTCACTGCCTCCTCCTTACCTTTACAATGGCAAGATTAAAAAAACAGAAAAAAAACTGCCCCCCAACTGTACATAAAATACAGTCCTAGATTATGCGTGAAACTTCTGGAAGAAGGTTGATACTTCTACACAGCTTGTTGAATGCATAATATAAGCCTAAAACCACTGGTTTTCCCAAAATGGTTCATACATGAGAACAAAACTCAGTTCATTTCAACTGAGATTAAAGTGTGTGTGTGTGTGTGTGTGTGTGTGCGCGCTTGTGTGTATACGTACACATATTTTTACATAGGACTTATTGAAGAAGAAAGCATAGTACAAAATAGCCTTATGCAAACTCTTTAAACATCCTTCCTAGTTTGATACAATAGCTTTAAAGCTTATATATTAAGTCCCCATACCATTCTCTAGTATATCTTTGCAAAAGAATTTGTACATAATCAGAGGATGAGTTTAACTTTTGTATTGATTTGGATTTGACTCTCTTTAATGAATTATTGCTCTTCTAGTTCTACCAGTTAGAAATTCTAGAATGTCCATTTAATTATTATTTTATAATTATGATGATGAATTTAATTTTTGCATATGTATTTGCTTAAATGTCTGTCATGACCCTTGACACTTATTAACGTAGGTGATGCTGGGATAAAGTTGCAATCCTGTTTTAATGAACTAAGTTTATTTAGATAGGTTCTTACTTTTGGAGTTCAATTTTTTTCTGCATTTCTGCATATAAGTTTCTATGTTTTCTGCACTCCAGGGAGATAAGGGAGATTTGCCATTGAAATCTCTTCTTCCTTGGAAGAATATCCCCCAGCCATTCCTTCCCATTCAAGCAGTACTAGAAATTTTCTAAATATTCTAATCACATAAATCCTCCCCCCACACTATATATTTTATATCTGGATCTTTTTTGGACATAACGTATTTCCTCTATTTGTACCAAAACCAGATATGTCATTCAGTGTCAACATATAGAACTTTGAATGATCTAGGCTAACTGGATACCTTTTTCCTTGGATTGGTAAATTCACTGGCATGGGACAAAGTCCCACTTACCCTATGATCATCTGTCCAAGTATGATAATTACCTAAGAAAGAATGTGTCCCTACTTTTTATCAATTTACTAAATATAGTATTGATGAGACTGATAGTTTTTATTTATTTTTACTTAGGTTTGACCTCTTAGGCAGAGAACAAAATTTGGAGTGGTATACACAAAATTGTAGAGACTCAGTGAGGAGCAGGAGTAGATCTAAGGCATTCATTTCTCCTGAAGTCAATGACATATAGTTAATACAATGATGGGGATTAGTGGGAACTATTGAGAAAGTCTCAGGTACATACGAAATAAATGTCAGTTTCAAAACATCAAGTCTTGAGGATCAGAGAATGGATGAACATGCTTAGAGAAGGTTAAATGATGGTCTGCATCAGAAGAGTTGCGCAGACTGACTCTCTATACTGCATTGTGCAAACCTTACCCTTAGTGAGCTCGGTGTTATCCAAACTTTGCTGGTAGGCCACTGCTTTGTCACATAGCGTACCATCGTAAAATGATGTCCACCTCTCTGATGTTACCCAGAGCTTCCTTATTTACGTATGTTACTTTTTTGCATACTTTTATTCTGTATTCATTGGTGTCCATTTTTAATAAATCTTTGAAATATGTCTTTATTCCAATGATGTTTCATTCTTCTGTCTTAGTATTAGAAACATTCCATTAAAATATTATTCTTGGCTTTGTACATTTTATCACATTGCCAATTAAGATGTTGGAACTAGAAGATTACTCGAGTATGAGTCACATATACAGTTCACCATTTTAACATGTTCTGTTCAGTACATTTGTAGCATAATCACATGCATGCGTAACTATCACTATGATTTAATTTCAGAACTCTTTTTCTCCTCACAAATTTATATTTCATACCCATTAGCACAAATTCCCTGTCCTATTACATCATCCCAACAGGTGGGAATTAAAGTGTCATTGCAATTTTGATTTGCATTTCCCTGAAGCCTAATGATATTGGTCATATTTTCATGCAATTAGTAGGCATGTAAGTAATTAGTCTATATTTTAAATTGAGTTTTTTATTGCTGAATTATGAGATATTTTGTGTATTCTGCCTATCAGATTCTTGCTAGTTATGACTAGCAATTTTTTTTGCATTTTTATGGTGTATCTTTATTTTATTGATAGTGACAAAACATGAAGAAGTAGAATTTAAATTTGTCTTCTTTTCTTTGATCGCTTGTGCTTCGAGTGTCATATCCAGGAAACTTGTGTAAAGAAACAAAGATCTACATATACGTTTTTTAAAGTTTTAAATTCTTAGCTGGGCACTGAGGGACACACCTGTAATTCCAGTGGCTGTGGCGGCTGATGCAGGAGGATTGCAAGTTCAAAGCAAGCCTCAGCAATTTAGCAAGGCCCTAAGCAATTTAGCAAAACCCTGTATTTAAGTAAAAAATAATAAAAAGTTCTAGGAATGTGACTTAGTGGTTAACAGCCTCTAGGGTGTTCAATCCCCAGGCCCAAAGGGAAAATAAAAAGGAAAAGTTTAAGATTCTTGTGTCTTATGTTTAGGTCACTGATTATGTAGAACTTACTTGTTTTATTTTATATTTTTTACTTTTACTTTTATCTCCATTTTTTTTGTACTTGGGATAAAAAATAAAGATATTTTTTATTTTTTATCCCACTGAGTGACATCCCCAGTCTGTTTTTATTTTTTTTTTTTTTATTTTGAGACAGGGTCTCAAAAAGTTGCTCAGGGCCCTGCTGAATTCTTGAAACTTGCTTTGAACTTGTGATCCTCCTGCTTCAGCCTCTGGAGATACTGGAACTACAGGCAGGTGCCACTATACCCAGCAGAACTTTATATATATATGGAATTGAGTTTTTGTACAGTTATGAATATGTATAAAGTAACAATATGATATGCATTTGTTCCTAAATCATAGTTATCCCCACAATACCCTCACCCCACGCTCTTGATTCTTCTATATTATACTTATACCCCTAACAAATATAAATGTCTCTTTATCTATTTTATCTATCATCTGTCTATATCTATCTATCTATGTATATCCATAAGTAAATACACAATAAATAAATATGTAGGAGATTATGAATTTTGCAGAATTAAATGATTACATACATACTCTGTGACTTCTCATGGGGGTTAAGAATATGCTACATTGTTGATTTTCTCCCTAAATACCTCCCTATTTTTCCTCCCTCTCTCATTGCTTCACTTCTTCTGTCCCCCACTAAATGTCTATGATTCCTCTAGATTATGTGTTAATATGCCCTTGGTGGGTCCAATACATGAGTTTGACTATCTTTCACCAAAGAATGGTTTTAGCTCCAGCTAAAACCTCCACAAACGAGGGAAAACATTTGACCCTTGACTCTGGGTTTAGCTAACTTCGTTCAGCATGATTTCTTCCATTGCCATCCATTTACCTTAAAAGGCCACAGTATTCATGATTCTAATTGCTGAGTAGAACTCCATTGTGTGTGTGTGTGTGTGTGTGTGTGTGTGTGTGTGTGTGTGTGTTCAGAGCTTTTACATCCACTCATCCAGTGAGTGGCATATGGGCTGATTCCATGATTTAGCCATTGTAAATTGAGCTGCTATGAGCATTGATTTTGTTGTGTTGCTGTAACGTGCTGATTCTAACTCTTCTGGGACAATACCCAGAAGAGGAATAGCTCGTTCATATGGTGGATCCAGCCCTAATTTTAGAGAAATCTCCACACTGTTTTCCAGAGCAACTATACCAGTCTGCAGTTCTGCCAACAATGTGCTAGTGTTCCTATTTCTCTACAATCCCTCCAGCATCTATTATTTTTCTTTGCCAGTCTGGTTGGAGTGAAATGAAATCTTAATGTAGTTTTGATTTGCATTTCTCTGATTACTAGTGATTTTGAACACTTTCTTGTGTACTCATTGGCTTGCTCAATTTCCTTTGTTGAGAAGTCTCTGTTTAGCTCTCTGGCCCATTTATTGATTGGATTGTTAGTGGCTTTAATGTTAAATTTTTTGAGTACTTTTTAAATTTTGGATATTAGTCCTCTGTCAGGAAAATCATAGGTCATTGTTATCTTCCATCCTGTGGGTTCTCTCTTGACAGTTTTGACCAATTCCTTGGCTGAGTGAAAGTGTTTTAATTTAATGGCATCTCACTCATTAATTCTCGACTTTAATTCTTTCACTTTGAGAACTTACTTTTCAACTTGATGTGAAATATAGCTTAAATTATCTTTCAAGTGGATATTTAGTATTTTCAACGTATTTGTTGATCTAACACTTTTCCTGTTGAATGATTATGCTTTGTTGTAAATTCATTGCCCATAAATCTATGGAAATGTTTCTGTGCTGTCAGTAGTGCTTCCTTGATCTATATATCTATTTGTTCATAGTGTCATACTGTCATGATTACTGTAGCTAGGTATTTAGATTTGGAATTCAGGAAATGTGAGTTCTCCAAATTTATTCTTTTTTCAAAACCATTTTGCCTATTTTGCCTATTTTTAGTCCCTTGAAAGTCTAGTATATTTTAGGATAAACTTGTCTATCTCTATAAAAATATATAAAATACAGTTAAAATACTTCTGAGGATTTCATTCAATTTGCACATAAATTTGTACAATATTGTCAATTTAAAAATAATAACCTTTCCAATAGATGAATAAATGCAATATATCTTTTAATCAGGTCCTTTAAAATTTTGTTCAACAGTGTTTTCTAGTGTTTGGAGAATAGGCTTAACTGCAATGATGAAACTCATTTCTAAACATTTTGTTATTTCCGTATTTTTAAGTAAAATTATTTTCTTAATTTTAATTTTGGATTGTTTATTTCTGGATCATAAAAAGACAACTTCCACCATCTTATTGAACCTATTATCTCTCTTTTTGTTTTTGTTTTGATTTTTTTGTGTCCATGGCTTTTTAGGAGGTGCCTCTCTCTCTTTCTTCGTGTCTCTTTGTTTCCTTCAGTACTGGGAACTGAATCCAGGGGCACTGTACCACTGAGGTACATCCCAAGTTCTTTTTCTTTTTTCTCCTAAGATCTCAAAGGGTTGCCCCAAACTTGACATCCCCCTGCCTCAGACTTCTGACCAGCTAGTATTACAGACACATACCACCATGACCAGCTATTCTTTTTAGAACTTTCTGTCTGTGACATTTTATCAAATGAAAATAGCTTTACTTCTTTACAATATGGAAGCCTTTTACTGTTTCTTGCCTGAATTCCCTGTTCTAGGGACCACAGTATAAAATTGAGAAGTGGCATTATTAAATGTCCTTGTCTTATTCATTATCTTAAAGGAAAAGCTTTTAGTATTTCACTATGATAAATCCCTTAATCAAGTGATAGTACTTTCTTTTCAACACTAGTGGCTGAGTGTTTTAAGAAAGGGAATTATATTTTTTCAGATATTTCTTTTGTGTCTATTGACATCAGAACATGTGGGGGGGTGTATGCACATTTTTTTATACCTTAATATGCTTTGTAACATGGACAGATTTTTTTTATGTTGAATTGAACTTGCATTCCAGGGATGAATCCTACTTGCCATTAATATATAATACTTTCTATATATTTCCAGTATATTAATGAAGATTTTAGTCCCATAGTTAGAAATAAAATTATCTGAAGTTTCTTTCCTATTATATCCATATTTTTGGAAATACTAACCTCATAGAATAACTTAAGAACTATTTACTCCCTCTTTTATTTTAAGAGGGGTATGTAAAGGATTTTTGTTAATTTTTTCTTGAAACTATGTTATCCTTTGTAGTAAGATTTTGGAGTACTAATCATTTACTTAAGATCAAGTATATTTAGATTTTGTTTCTTCTTGAGTCACTTTCTATAATTATTATTTTTCTAAAAATTTGTCTTCTTTATCTAAATTATCTAATTATTGGAATATAATTGTTCGTTTTATTCCCTTATAATGCACTATTTCTGTAATACAAGTGCAATACCTCCTCTATCATTTCTGATTTTGGTCACTTGAATCTTTTCGTTTTTATTGATAAATCGTGCCAAAAGTTTGTGCATTTATTGATTTTCCCAATATACAAAGTTTTAATTTGATTATTGCCACTATTGTTTTTCTATTATGGATTTTGTTAACTTTCATTTATCTTTATTTCTTTCCTTGGTCTTACTTTGAATTGCTTTGCTTAAGAAAAAAGCTTAGGTTATAGTTATGAATGTGACCCCTAGAATCTAAGGAATGTCTCAGAGATTTTTTGAGCCACTGTAGACATCAGCTTTTTCTCATTCATTTTTGTTTTTATGACTTATGTTGACTTTATTGTTTGTCCCAACTATTATCCATTGGCTCCGGCAGCTATGATGTTAAGACATTTGACAAATGAGCAATCCTTCTCCCAGAAACTTTTAGCAGTAAGTCAAATAAATACAGTTTTTCAAATGGGGTCTGTGAGTAAATGATAGATAGCTTAAATGACAAATTTTCATTGGGAATGAAGCTTTGAAAAAACTCAAGTTCTGTTTTCCTCCTTTTAGTACCAAGAATATGGGTCATTAACTTTGAAGGCTGTAGTAGATCTGAGAGCCAGGCATGAGACTAGATTGAATTATAATGCTACCAATGCACTATTTATTCTAATGAGATTAATCCATTTTTCTTGCTTAAATGGTCCTTGGTTCATTCCCAGAGTTAAATTTTATTTGACTGACCATTTTTACTACTGCTTTTTATACTATAAGGGTGGAGAAAATTTTCAGAGGTCTTCTGCAGTTTTCACTGATGTCATTCAATTATCTTAAGTTTTGAATTGAGAACTCATGGCCCATAGGCCTAAATATTTCATATAAAACATAGATACATAGTGTTGCCTAAAGAAGTTCCATTGACAAAATGTTTTTATCTTACAGAATTCTAATATCATGAACTTTGATTTTCCTTCTGAACCAAATGTTGATGATTATTGAAAACTGTTCTAAGTGTATTTGTGTCGGATTTAAGTTGAATATATTTGATGTAACATAGAGAAAAGTCTTCACTTTTAAATGATTCTAGAAAGTGAATAATTTCAATGAACTATATGTTTTTGAACATATAGTGTGTATATAGTGTGTATCCATTCTGTATTTATTTTAGAAAAATCTTATGGAATAAAATGTAGACTCTTTCTTTTAAGTTTTCTTACTTCCCTCAATTGACGTATGAACTCTTTTTTGAATTACCAGGTCTTTCTAGTCAGCATAGTATCTCACAAAGGTGTCTGGTTTCTATTTTCAAAAAGGGAGTTGGAGTATGAACAGGTGCTGACCCAATTTCATGTCTCTTTGATTACACTGGAGTATAGTCACTTGGGGGGAGAATATGTGATGACTAAGATTGTACTGAAGAAGAGGAGGAATCCAATTTGTGATTTCTATAATAATTAAACAAAGATAATTTAATTTCAAAAATATAAACTATTACTATACATTAGTAATTAGCTGTAATTAACTGTTTTACAAGACTTTAGACAATTTCTATATATTCTGATATAAAATGCAATCTCTTTTACATCATTTCTTGAAATAAACAAAGGGCCATAAAATGTTCCTATCATTTCTAGTTAGTTCTTCTACAGAGACAATAATTTAATATAATTTTTAAAAATGAAATCATTAGAAAAACCTATAGTAATGGAATTTTGCTGAACATATTCTTTCAAAATTTAATTGATTGAATATAATTATTATAATTTACATATTGAAAGATATGCATTTCACATGGTTATTACAGTCAAGTCACACAACCTCACTTACCCTCTCTTCTTAATTGTTCACACTCTTTTTTTTTTTTAAAGAAAGGGACAGTGAGAGAGAAAGAGAGAGAAACAAACAATTTTTATTTAGTTTTTCACATGGCCCTTGTTGCTCTGAGACTCTGTTGTGTACGTGATGCTGGGGTCTGAACTCGCATACTCTCATGCCAGGCAAGTGCCATACCCACTGAGCCACGGCTCCAGCCCCGATTGTTCACACTCTTACAAATGTATTTTTATTCTGAACACTGTTGATAAAAGATGAATAGTCTGTGCACTTTGGATTTAATGAAAAAACAAAGTAGAAAAGAAGATATTAATAATAACACTGTAACTTTGAATTTTCTCTGTATCTCCCAGACTTCTCTCTCAATTCCCTAATAGACAGTTATTTCACATTCATTTAATATCATATAGAATTGCATTCATTAAGTACTCTTCCTTCTCCAAAGTCAAAGTTAGTTAGTTTATTCTACATAATATTTATTGAGATCTTATAATATGCCGCACACTGAGCTAATATATTTAAGGACCTTGTTTTATTTAGTCTTTGAAAACTCCCATGAAGGTGAATGCATTACAGCTATTAGTTGATCACAACTGAGCCTCTAAGAAATGCAGTGACATATACGTTAGGAACACTTTTAGCTTTAATATCAGAGAAAATAAGTAGCCTAGATCTATGCATATTTTCTTAAGGAATATGTCTAGAAATGAGAATTTCTGGAATTATTTTAGCAATTCAATTATAGTATTATTAGAGTCCATGCAATTATCTTGGCCCTTTTCTCAGTTTGAAGATAAATGTCCCAGGTGAATTTACCAACTCTTAGATTGAAGGGTAAAAGAGGTCATAGTAACAATGCATATTCATTTTATTAGGATAAACAACTGTCAAAACTCTCAAAGAGAACACTTTACCAGACCTGAGTCACACTGCTGCCCTTCATGCGTGTTTAGGAAAGAACACATATAACTATAGAACAGGGAGAAGCATGGGAAAGAATGAGTGGTCTACCATGTCAGCATCATCTGCTTGTGATTCCCCCCAAAGTGGGTGCTTTGCCAGAACACGGGGCTTGCTCATACCTACTCAGTCTGGCATAACAAACTGCAGTTCAGTGTCTTCTCATGATTATATAAAACCTGCTAGCAAGGGTAATTATCCTTAACTACATACAACATTTTAAATGTTTTTTAATTTTATAATTCAATATTACACTGTAGGTGATCTGCAACTTGCTTTGCTCTTTCTATATATTTTTAATTTTTTTCTTATCAGATAGCTGCCGATTTAGTTTAATTCAGTTTTATAGTTAAATTGTATTCTGTTTTTTAAATATGTCAAAGCATATCAATTTGACCAGTACAAAATTTCTTTGGGTAAGTCCAAATATCTATTATCCATTTTAAATGATTTAATCTGATAAGTATCCACTGTCCTTTTAATGGGCATTTCCTTGTGCTATGGTTTAGATTTGAGGTGTCACACAAAAGCTTATGTGTGTGGCATTGCAACCATGCTCAGAGGTGAAATGAATAGATTATGAAAGCTTGAACCTAGTCAATGTATTAATCCACTGCTATGGGTTCAATGGGTGGTAACTGTAAGCAGGTAGGATGAGGCAGGAAGTGAAATATCACTAGGGTCCTATCTATGGGGTTTATATTTTATCCCTGGTGAGCAGAACTCTCCCAATGTCCTGCTTGCCTGTCCCAAGCTGCCTTCATGGCCATGCCCTTCTACCATGAAGTTCTCCTCATCTTTAGTTCAGAGCTATGAAATGAGTTGAGTATGTACTGAACCTCTGAAACCATGAGCCAAAATAAACTTTACCTGCTCTAAGTTATTCTTGTCAGCTCTTTTGGCCATAGGACATAAAGCATAATTAGCTATGAATACTTTTGTTTATGTTTTTCCACAAAATGGAATATTAATATTGGGAATTACTTTCTACATATTGGTTCTTAGTGTGCATATACAAAATGCCATCATTGAAAATGCTCCATGAGGATAAACTGAGATCCCGTGCACAGGTGTTGGGGACTGTCCCTGGAGGCCCAACCACCACACATACACCTGGCTCCTTTTGTGGCTTTTCAGTATACTATTTGCAGTAAACCTGTCCAGAAATTCTGCTCCGGAGAATGTACATCTACTGTAGTATTAGTCTATTATTATTCTGTTGATCTCGTTTTTATCTCATTTCTATTCTTAAAAGAGTAATACTAGTAAAACAATTACATATAGCCGATTTTGCCTTGAGTACTTGATAAGCATTTTCCATCTACCTACTCATGCAATGTTTACAATAATGTTTTGAATTTATCTCCACTTGAAAAAGGGTGACTTAAAGCATATTGAGGTTAAGGAATGTATCAAATAACTCAGCTAGCAGAGTACACATTCTGGAGTTGGCTAAGGAAGTGTGGTTTCCAACTCTTGGTACTTAACAATTCCCATTACAATCCTTTATTATAATCTTCCCTCCTCCCTGATGTAGTAGGATTTACATTTTCACATCCCCATTTTATAAACTAGAGAGATGTCCAACACCCAACAGTTCTAATTTCCTAAGACGGTTGTGTTGCTCTCCGATGTCAGACTACTTTCTTATGTTAAGATTTTGAGTAAAAGACAACAGCCAAACAAAGGTGCAGAATTAACATGGTACTCACAGCTAAATTTCAGTGCCCTCCTGATGAACACTCCATTTTACAGAACACCAGTATCAGGGAAATCCACGTAAAGAATATGATTTTTTTTTTAAAGAGAGAGGGAGAGAAAGACAGAATCAATTTTATTTAGTTTTTCATGTGGCCTTCCTTCGCTGCTCCGACACTTCCCTGTCTACGTGGTGATGAGGTTTGAACCCACATCCTCGCTCATGCCACATAAAGCCATAACCGCTGAGCCACCACTCCAGCTCCTCTGTAAACATTTCTGAACACAGGAGAAATATGAGCAATGTCTAAGCCACAGAAAACACAAATCCCCAATCTCATAAGGTAAGAGTCAGCTATTTTAGCAGTCACAGCTTTAGCCTCTCTTCCTTCTTCTTGCCTTCTATATAAAATTATCAGTGTAACCAAATATTTTCCTCATGTCTTGACAGCATCCTATCCATAGTGAAGCTCTGCTTCTGTGTACTGTCTCCAAGAGCACCTTGTGCACCCAAATCCTACTATAAATCCCTTTTCCTACCCTCTTTTTATACCTCCAAAGATTCCCTGTTATGGTTGCAATAAGACAACAAAGGCACCTATAGATGAATTCCTCATGATTGTGGCTAGATGGTTGCAGAGCAGTAGAATAGAGAGAAGAGAAGCGGGGAAATTGGACACTGAACTAGGACAAGTTATACTCCATGCTTCTGTGAATATGTCACTGTTTTTTCTACTGATGTGTGCATCTAGAAAGAACAGGGAGTCTGTAGAAGGAAGGGGAAGGGGTAATATTGGGGATCAAATTAGAAAAAGTTACACCCATGCTTTTTAATTATGCCGTTATATATCCTATTGTCATGTACATCTAACAAAATTTAAAAACCATAAATGTAATTTTAAACATTTCTTTGTTTTTCTACTTGCTATTGAATCAAAATATTTTCATTATCGTTTGTCCTCATTTTCTTTAACTTTGGTAGGGTTTCATTCAATCCTTCTGACATTATGTTCTAAATATATTTCCTGTATAGAATGTATAGTTATCATAAATTCACTCTAATGGCATGCTTTCAATTTGTAAGATGTGTGAATTTAACTTTTTTCCTTAAGAGTTACCTTCACCCTGAAATTACTCTAATTATAATTCTAAACTAATATAAAAAGACTATTTTTATAAATTTTCTGATTCCTTCTCTCTTGCCTCTGTACATACATTTCTCCTCCCTGTCCCCCTTCTCTTCTCCCTCATCACCTGACACCAACTATTTAACATAGCTTTTTTTTCAGATCATCTTTATTTTGAATTTATTTTTCAGGGAACTTTTTTGTTTTTAACAGTTCACTGTTTTATTGAGTATGTACATCTTTGAGAATGCTGACCATATTTAGAGATCTTTGCATCTTCAACCTCTTCAGACTAAGAGTATTTTTTAAATCTTCTTTAGGCCATTAAAGTCCAAGCTGGTAGGTGGTTCAAGCTGGCAAATGACCAGCGAATATGTGCATCTTAATCAACTTGATTTGCTGTTTTCTTTATTTTTGAAACTTGAAGATTATACTAAATTTTTACAAGATACAGCTGTGCATTAACAGTACATTTCTGCTTTGCACAGAAAACAAAAACAAAAGCAAAATTAAAATCTGTAGTCTACCACATCTCCTCAAAAAGGAACTTTGCATATTTTCAAAATACTGTGCAATGTTGCTTTATTTCATTTTATTTACCTTTCCTTTCTAAAATTTAGTGTTCTATGTTACTATCCTGGCATGAGTCGCAATAACATCAGTCCTATTTAATTTTTTGGCTACTCACCATTTTTTTCTCTCTTACTTAACATCCATAAAATTCCAACAGAATTATTTTTCCTGAGAATAATCTTCATTATTTATCTATACATCAGTAATATTCTTCTCAAGAATTGCTGAATACATAGGTATTATCACACAGTCTGATTTTCTATACTGATCCTCTCACTGAAAACCGTGTCCCCAAACAGGTCAAGAGCACCCAAAGATGTCAGTGTACGTCTGTAAGTTCTTCAGAACATCTAACTGTTAATATATGGCCAGATAGCTACCAGGCACCTGCCTGCATGTCCTCACCTATTTATTACTTTGTAGCTAACCTCTTTCTTCCATTTTAAATGAAGGTGGGAAAAATATCACAGATTTAAAGTTACCAGTGTGGAGACATAATTTACATACAAATCCATGTCTAAGGGTTGATGCCCATACAGGATGGAAAATCTTGAGCCTTCCTCCCTTCTACGTGGTGATGAGGTTTGAACCCGCATCCTCGCTCATGCCACAAAAAGTGCCGTAACCGCTGAGCCACCACTCCAGCTCCTCTTCTTAGAAACATTCTAAGCATGGTTGTTATTGACCCTCACTGCTATTCTTAGCAACCACTGATAAAAGTTTCTCCCCATTATATATATATATATATGTATATGTGTGTATATATATATGTATATATATATATATACATATATATGTATTCACTATCCAAAATCTAAAAGTTATTCAGGTTATACTGCTTAATAATTTTTTATCCAAATCTGTAAATGTCTGTAGAAGATGATTTTAATCACTAATTATTCTTGGTATTAACATTTCAATTAAAAACACTTCATATGTACAAATATAATGTTTATACTTACATTTTGTTTTAATGTTTGTTTTATTTTGGGGGGAGTTACTTTTTTTATTAAGTAGTTGCATTCCTATACAATCATAAATCCTTGTAAAGTAGCAGCATGATATGCATTTGTTCCGAATCAGAGTCACTCCCACATCACCCATGCACTGATCTCTTGATTTTTCTATATTTTCCCCAGTAATAGCTATAAATGTCCTAAATTGTAAAATTTCCAGAATTAAGTGACTGCATGAGTATTATGTGGCTCCTTGGGGCAGGGTTAAAGAGTATGTTACATTGTTGATTGTCTCCCTAGATCCCTCCCTATCCTCCCCTCTTGTCCCTTGCCCTCCCCCTTAATGTTTATTTTCTAAATAAATTAATGTTTTTTTAAGAGAGAAGGACAGTATGAGAGAGAGAGAGAGAGAGACAGAGAGAATCAATTTTTATTGAGTTTTTCACATGACTTTCGTTTCTCTGACACTTAGTTGTACATGAGTACTGTGGTTTGAACCCCTGTTGGAATAGCGATAACTATTGTGGCAGATGTGAAGTATGCTCAGGTATCAACATCTGTTCCTACGGTGAATATATGATATACTCATACAATGACTCCTAAAAAGCCAATTGATATTATGGCTCATACTATCCCTATATAGCCAAAAGGTTCCTTTTTTCCTGCATAGTATGTTAAAATGTGAGAAATGGTACCAAATCCTGGTAAGATTAGAATATAAACTTCAAGGTGACCAAAAAATCAGAACAGATGTTGATATAAAATTGGATCTCCTCCTCCTCCAGCAGGATCAAAAAATGTTGTGTTGAGGTTTCGGTCAGTCAGGAGTGTAGTAATTCCTGCAGCAAGAACTGGTAGTGATAGAAGTGATAATACTACTGTGATTAGGATTGATCAAATGAATAGGGGAGTTGGATATTGTGATATAGCCAGCAGTTTTATGTTAATAATTGTTGTGATGAAATTAATAGCTCCCAGGATGGATGATACACCTGCCAGTGCAGAGAGAAGATGGTCAGGTCTATAAATGCTCCTGCACGGGCTAAATTTCCAGCTAGTGGGGGATAGACTGTTCAACTTGTCCCTGCGCCTGCTTCTACTATTAATGATGCAAGAAGAAGCAAGAATGAGGAGGAAGAATTCAAAAGCTTATGTTATTTATTTGTGGGAATGATATATCAGGAGCTCCAATCATTAAAGGCACTAATCAATGTACTTGTGCATGCCAAGAAGCGCCTTAACTGACAAGCCACTGCTCCCACCCCTAAATTAATATTATTTAGCATAATTTAATTTAACTTACATCAGAATTGTATTAGTGTTATTATCCTATTTTTTCAACTGTTTTTTATTACTATAAGAAACAATATATGGCCTTTTCCTAACAGTGACATTGAGTCATATATGTACTAAAACATAGTTTCCAAAGTACTTTACCAAGTATAACTTTGAAAGAAACATAAAACTTCCCCATATAGAAAATGTGTTTCAGACTCTTTTTAATGGTAGTAAAATTATTGCTTTTCTGAGATCTAGTGAACTTATAATAGTCATTTAAAACAGGCATTATGAAGCTCGTCTTTCTCAGTTCATTTACGATTAGATGAATTACTCCAGTGATTTTTGAAGTTTAAAGTTAGCATTACTAAAGCCGAACTTCACGATGGAAATGAAATCTTGATTACCTACAGATTTAGTGAGGATAAAATACATCAAGTATCATTTTTCTTTATGAAAATTCTGAAAACCACTGCATTAAAAATACAGAGGAATCACAATTGAGCAAAGATGTAAATTCTCAGTGTTATATTTCCCTAATAGTAAATTTGGAATAGAAATATTACTGTAAATAATATCATTTTTACAGAAACACAACATCCCTTAATTATGTAATTATAATCACTTTATGTTTAATTTATTCTAAATTTATTTTGGAAAAATCTGAAGCTGGAAGAAAAATTTAGAGATTAATACAACGATAATGTACATAGCTTAAAGCTACATTACTAATGTGTTTTCACATTTCACTTTATCTCAGAGAGTATGCATATACTTGTCAGCTTTTCATCACTGTGAACAAAGTATCTGACAAGAAGAATGTAGAGGAAAAAAGTTTACTTTAATTCATTGTTTCAGAGATTTGATCCATTCTCCAAGGCAAAATAACATATTGGAAAGATGAGGCAGAGGAAAATGCTTAGGTCATGAAAATCAGGAAGCAGAGAGAGGGGGAAATGGACAGGGAAGAGTGCCGATTCAGCCATAAATGGATTAATCCACTGAGGAGATCAGAATTGTCATGATCCATTCACTGCCTAAAAGCCCACCTCCAAACATTGCTGCCTTGGGGACTTTGCTTTCCACATATGAGATTTTGGAGAACATTCCACACCCAAACCTTAATAGCATACATGTGTATTGACTAGAAATATTCCTTAAGTTCTCTGAAAATGGTAGAAGTAATGGATTTCAGAAACATAATTTTATAGAAAAATATTTTAAGACTAGTTTTACTAGGACATGTGGAATCATTGCCAACCCAATAATAGATACAATTTCATATGAATATTTACTGAAGACAATCAAATCAATCTATATTTTAAATAATACTTAGATTAAACATGTTTTGCATTTAGAATTAATGTTTGTTTTAATGTAAGCACAATAATGTAATTCAGTTAAAAGATTTGACTGGGAATAGATTGTCCTGCAGGTCCATCATTTGAAAAAGCAAAACAAAGTTAAATAACATAATTTACTATTTCTTTGTTAAAGACTACTTGAAGAAATATGATAAATGCATTTGTTCAATTTTCTTTATCTATATTACATATAGACAAAAACTACTTTAATAACCTAAAATAATAACTTTGTTTATTAAGTCATATGAAACATGAATCTAATGAAATAATCTGTGAAATGAAATCATGCATAAACACTAAGATTCAAGTTATAAAAGTCTATTAATATCTCAAATGTTCCTGAAATATATCACCCACTTTTTCCCTGCATTGTTCTCATTCTACTTTGGTACTCTTTTTCAAACACATTATTTTTAGATGTTTTTTCCTACCTTTTATCTCTATACCTTGACTAAATAATTGCCAGAGAGAACTTACTCAATGCAATGTTTCTTTGCACTACTTTGTGAAGTTTCCTTCTCAAACCTGCTTATGTAAAATTTATTATGTTTGAGTGAAAGCTTCGTGAGAATGTAGAAATCTTAGTAGTGTAGATGTACACGGGTAAGTTAATACCTCACATGCATTGAAACTAATCCAGTTACCTAACCAAACACCTATTATTACTCAGGGCTTGAGGCATGCATGCTGTTCTATTTATGATGAGCTCCCTTTCCCTGTACCTGCTAATAGTCAATTCATGCTTAAAAACTCCTCTCAAATATTTAAGCTTTCACAATGCAAATATTAACACTATATTTCCTTTTGAAACACAAAATATCTTCACAATAATGACTGCAAGATAATCATTTTACTCACACTGGAAGTGTAGATCCTCTCAAAGTTCACTTCCCTACCTGATCTAGCTACTTAGTCTTGGGGTAGAGCTGTATTCCTCTTTGGTTCCTTCTGTTACCCATCTGCTGCTTTGCAAAGTACTGTCCTTGTGTGTATGTGTGCTCCATGCACCTTGAAAACAAAACTCAACATTGGAATATAAGCATATAATTTCATGTTCTGCCTTTGACCTCATTTTGTGTCTTAGTTTATTAATGGCATATGCAATAGAAAATTCATACTTTTAAAATCCCAGGAAAATGATTATTAAAGGGAACATAGGCTAAAAGAACAAAAAGTTGAAACGAAAAATAATCTGGTTAAAATTTCAAAAATACCAAATCAATGAGACTAAATGCACTGGGATTACATATAATGTGCTAAATTTAGATTGGAAAAAAACTAACAGACCTTGGGGACTTTCAGCTTTTGGGAAAAAAACACACTGGGTTTTTAATTAGTTTCAAATTTAAGTGCCAATAGTATATATAGCTTCAAATAAATGAATAAATTAATTCATATGCAACTAAAGTGAAAGTATAACTAATTAGTCTGTATTTACAAAGCCTAAAGTGTCCTCAATGGAAAATAACCCTGAATAGATTATATCTTAAAGGTTATGATGAATTCCAAACACACCACTCAAGGCATTTTACATTAAGCTCTATACACAGGTATCAAACTATCACACTGTACTCATAATTCTACAGTAATAATAATAAAAATAATAATAATCCCAATTACTTCAGAGACCGAAACAGGAGAATCCCCTGAGCTTGAAATAAACCTGGGTAATATCTCAAAAAGAACAACCAAGAACTGGAGCAGTTGCTCAATATTTAAAAAGTTTGCCTGGCATTTTCAAGGACCCAGGTTTGAATCCCAGTACCAGGGATACAACTAAGTGTTATAGAAATGGAAACCAGATGAAAAACTAAACAAAATTGATTCCCACTTTCTCTCTCTTTCTCTCTCTCTCTCACTCTCTTAAAAAAATAAAAAAGAACTATTTAAAAGAATTTTGTACAAAATTATTTTCTATCAAAAATGATTTAAAAAATTTAAGTACTTGTAAATCACATGCCCTAAAGACTCTCTGAAGATACTAGTGACAGAGAACATCAAAATAAAGGAGAGAGAGGAAAAATACTTAATAAAGACAGAAGAAAAATATTTAAATATTTGAAGTATTTTAATGAGACTATACAAGTTGAGTCCCTTAGAATTTGGCTAAGAGAAAAGTCAGTGTAGCTATAGCTGATGAAATATGGCTATAGGAAGGAAAGAAGCAAGGATTATATTCTCTTCTGGTGGCATTTTTCAAATAATTTTAGGGTAACATTTAACCATGATTAGACATTCAAATAGCAAGTGTCAAGTGATGAACTGATCCATTAATTCACAAAAAGAGGCCAGAGACCCCATGTGCCAGTCAGGCTCCATCCCACCTACCTCTTAAGTGTCCCTACATTTTGGAAAATAATATTTCTAGTTTAAAATTTAGAAATGTCTAAAATTAAGGGAAAACGATTCACAATACAGTAGGAATGAGTTGAAGCTTAAGAAGACCCTGGTGGTCAATGCAATAAACATCTGTTTATTCCCTTGCTTAATTTTATTGTTGTTGCCTTCCAATGTGAAAGGATTCATCCTGAAGCAATGCAGGCTTTCACTATTATTGCTCCAGCAAGACTTTAAAACTTTAAGGAAATATTTAGACACTCAGTAAAAAAGTGCTTCCAATTTTAAGTAAGGATGGGTACCATACATGTTAACTTCCTAGATAAAATGTCTACTATTAAACCTGTACTTCTTTACAGGCTCTTACTATCTTTAAAATTATTTCTCCCATGTGTATGATGAATGATGTCCTTTATTTTTAACATAGAACTTAAATATAAGTGAAATTTTTCTTGTTCCTCTCCACCATCCTCCTGGCTCCTGTCTTATTCCTCCTCCTTTCCCCTCTTACATCTATGTCCTTTCCCCTTTCTTTCCCACCCTTGCTTTTCTCCTCTCCTTCCCTTCTTTCTCTCTTTGACCTTCCCCCTTGCCTGGACAATATTTAGTATTTCTTCTCTTGCACTCCCTGTTTCTCACATTCTCTTTCTTTTCCTGCCCACACCTATCCTCAGTCTTCCCCTCTTCCCCTCCCTGTTATGTGTTCCATCCCCCCCATCCCTCAGAAAAATAAGCCTGATTGAATTATCACAAACCATTCAAATGCTTGCCTCATCTCTTTAATATATCATGGAGACAGATCCTTGTTTCTTAATTTGGTCAAAATTAAAATTTAAATTTAAAAATATGTTAACACAATGTTGCAAAACAATATTTTCCAGCAACATCTGATAAAGAAAGAACAGTGGTATTTTCAAAAATGCAGATTTCAGACCTCAGAAATAGCCAACTATTTTAGAAAATGTTCGATTAGGGTCTACTAATGTGTTTAAGACAGTCTCCCCAGATGATTCTAACGTGCATTGAAGTTATGAAAGTCATTAATAATGTCTATGTGACAGTGCTAGGAGTCAGTATTTCATAAATATTATAAAATTAATATTATTTGTTTAAACATGGTAAATAAATTTCAAGTTTCCTTTCGTTATATGTGATGTATATTTTGTATTTGATCAAGGTAATCATTGCAAAACATTGATAAATGATGCTTTCTACAGAATTCACATAAAATATAAATAAACATCTACTTTAATGAAAGAGAATATAATGTTACATAGGCATATATATAAAAACAAGTATATATCTACTGGACATAGCTGCAAATGCATGTAAGCCCAGTGATACAGGCAGCTAAGGCAGTAGGATTGTAAATCCAAAGCCAGCCTCAGAAAGTTAGCAAGGCTCTAAGCAACTATGAGACCCTGTGTCAAAATAAAAAATAAAAAAGGCTGAGGATGTGACTCAGTGATTGAGCATCCTGGGTTCACTCCCTGGTACTAAAAACAAACAAACAAATATCCTTACCAAAAGATCAATCTAACATGTTATCAAAAACTATGAAATAATACAAATGCTTAAATGTGAGATCAGCAAATATTTTCTATATTAGAATAAATATATCATTCACAACTGCAAAATTCTGTCATGCTAGTCCAGAAGTGGCCATAGACTATACAAATTCTGAATAGTTTGTCTCTGTTCCAATAAAATGTTAATTATCAAAAAAATTCATAAAAACCAGTGTGATAGATTTGCATATGGGTATTAGTTGACTGACAACTGCAAAAAACAATAAAAGGAAAACTTTTTTTATTAAAGGAGAAAGAAAATTAAGTACTGAATCATAGCAAATAATTGGGAAGAGAGCACAATCATGGAGAGAGTGCATAATGAATTTTTATATTCATACATTTTCTGCTCCAAAAAGAAGGCAAAGTTTTAGACAGATTACATCCCACTAAAACATTATTCAGAAAACCTAACCAAAGTACTGGCAATGATATTTGAATATTGTTAATGACAGAACTGTGTCGGAAACAAAGATAGGACTAAGCCTGCCATGGGAAAATTAAAGGGCCAAAATAAAATGAAAGGAGATGGGAAGTCAAGTGGAGGCAGAATCAACACAGAATTTGTAATGGAAAATAAGTTAGCATTGAAAGATTTAAAAAAATAAATAGCAAAATATAACTACTTAGAAAACTTACGGTAAATAAGTGCTCTTACTAGCTAAAATGGGAAACCAGAAAAGGATAAAAGTTAGAAAAGGGATATATGTTAAGAGTATGAAATTATATACAAAGATAAGCACTAAAAAAAAATGTAAGCATCCTTAAAAATCAGGAGAATTTTAAAATAACAAGGAAAATACATTCCATTCAAGGAAATTTTACATATGCTAATACCTTGATTTTAGATCACTGAGATTGATTTTGTATTTCTGAGTTCCAGAATCATAATATTTTTAAAAATGTGTTTGTTAAAATCAGTAACCTGGAAACAATGAAAAATATAAAACAAATACAAAGTCAAAATGAATTTGTCATTGAAAAATATGTGGGGCAGGTGAGGGAAGGAGAAGTAGGGAAGATAGTGAGGGATCTGGGGTGGGGGAAGAGAATCAACAATACAGCTTACTCATTACACCCCTGGGAAGCCAAATGCTTATTTAATCATTTAATTTTGGAAAATGCACAATTATATATATATATATATATATATATATATATATATATATATATTCTAGGGGAAATATAGAAGAGTCAAGAGACTGTGATATGGGTGATGTGGTGATGTAGGGATGATTCTGGATTAGGATCAGTGGTATATCACATTGTTACTACATATTCGTTTATGATTGTAAAGAAACTCAACTCCTCGGGGCTGGAGCAGTGGCTCCGTGGTTACTGCTCTTTCCCGGCATGCACAAGTACACAGGTTCAAACCCCAACAACCCATGTACACAACTAAGTGTCAGAGCAATGAAAGCCATGTGAAAAACTCAATAAAAATTAATTCTCTCTGTCTCTCTCTCTCAAAAACAAAAAAACAAACTCAACTCCTCAATAAAATTTTAAAAAGTTAAAAAAAGAAAAAGCAAGCTAACTTCAATTCCCCCTTTAAAAATTTGCAGATTTTATTACAAAGGCAACACAATGTTCTTCTTTGTGCATGAGATACACCTAAAATGCTATAATTTTTAATAATTGAAGATGAAAAGTTAGAGAAATTATTCAAGGAAATGTAAATGAAGGTAGAAATGTCAAGAAAGGTTTAGGTCTAAAAGAAATAAAGAAAGGCAATTCATGGACTTTTTAGTGCTGAATGTGATACTTCCCAATGGCAATATAATAATTACAAATGCATCAAGGAGGTGCTGGAGTGGTTATGGAGGTTGCCTGGCATGCGCGAGGATGCAAGTTCAAACCCCAGCACCATGTACTCAATGAAGTGTTGCAGCATAAAAGCCACATGAAAAACAAAATAAAATTGATTCTCTCTTCCTCCCTCTCCCCCCTCTTCCCCCTCTCTCACTGTCTGTGTCTCTTAAGGAAAACCAAAGGGGAAAAAAAAACAAAAAATAAATGCATCAAGGATAAGAGTATGTACAAACCAGCACTTAGAAACTGAAACACATTAACTGTAAAACACTTAAATCTCAATTTGTTTAATCAAGTGAACAAAAAAAGAAAAAAAATATGAAAATCTCTGTTAGTTTTCCATCAATGAAGCAAAACACCTAAGATAATAAACTTAAAAGGAGAAAAAAGTATGTTCAGACTAATGGTTTCTGACACTTCAGTCCATGGTTCTATGGCCTCACTACTGCCCTTGGGTGTGAGAAGGTTGTACATTCAATGGAACATAAAGCTGAGGAATCTGCTCACCACAGTGCAGCAAGAAAGAAAAGACAAAAAAAGGGAGGATCCAATGTCCCCTTCTAAGGCATGACCTCATCTAAATGGAAGTTTTGCAGCTGGGCTCCACCCCTTAAAATTTCCCCTCCCTCCCAGTGGTGCCACAGACTGGGAATCAAAGGATGTATGCATGGGCCTTGGGGACACTTGTGCAAATAATAGCAACAACACCTAATGAGTTTTCTAACTTTTACCAGATAAATTCCCTATCATTAAAAGAAAAACAGAGAAGAGAGAGGGGAAAAAATCTACCCTTCAAATAAAAATAACCACGTTAGGACACAGAAAAATCCTAATAAATTCCAGGAAAAAAATGATGGTGATGAATACAAATAATTTTCTCTGATCCCAGGGACATAGAATTTTTTTATTAGATGGATATAGAGATACAGTTGAGGGGGAAACATTATCAAACATTCAAGAACCAATGTGTATATACTTAGTTATCCAGGGCTAATGCCATATCATGGATGCCCATCTTGTGTTCCCCCTGTTGCTGTTTCCCCCAAAAGAACTCCTGAGTTAAATGGATATCTCTTGGAGGGCAGAGATCTCCTTCTGAGATGATTCGATTCCCCCATATTCCCACTCTCCAGAGGGACATAGAATTTTAAGAATTAACAAAATCAGAAACTAGACATGCTATGCAAGCTAAGCAATTATTAATAACAATTAAATTGAAGTAATGATTTGATTTCAGAAACATTTCAGGTTGTAGAGAAATATTTTTAATATTAGGTAATTCAAAATTTCATATCAAAACCTATGAAACTCAAGATAGTACTCAAGGAAAATCTATATCATTAAATACTCATTTCAGTACAAAGTAAACATGAAAGAAATGATCCCTGTACTTCAAAGTATTGTAAACAGGAAAACAAAATAAACTAAGGAAAATAAGAAGAAGAAATTGAGATATAAACCTAAACTACAGTAGAACTAATGAACTAATAAAAGTTCTGGCTCTTTGTAAAAGGCAACTTCAGTAGAAAAAGCTGGGAATCTAATTTATGAAAGGGAGAAATCCACACATTCACACTAAACACAACACAGGCACAAAGTAAATACACAATCAGTGCATCTTGCCCTGGGATCTCAGTGAGCTGAGCCCAAAAGCAAACATTTATAACAAAAAATGTAAAGCATAAAATGAGGTAGAAGAAATAAATGGAGAATGTGTTAAGAAGCAGCCTGCCTCTTGGAATCAGCCTTTCTTAGGACCTTGTGAGAACTCTTGGAATGCCCTTTCAACCACTTCCATGCATGAAATTTGTTGAGAAGGAAGAGAGGGTGTTCTATCAGGAGCACAGGGCAGATCTCGGATGTTCTGGGAAGCAGAAATTTAGAGGCACAGGTATAATAAGCTTGCATGTGAGGTATGACCTGCTGTGAAGCAAATCACTTGTAGCTGAGCAAAACAAGTGATTTAGGATCCTGGACACAGATGAACAGAAAGGAAGTGTGTCACTTTCTCTGATACACAGTGAAAATATTTTTTAAAGTACAAAAACAGTTATATAATCAGACCACATTTCTAAACTCTATATGTCCACGTGTTTAAAAATGGGAAGAAATACACTTAGCTAAAATCTGAGAAGGCCATGAATATATAAACAGATAAAGTTCAAGGGAAGTTGAGGAAACTGTCAAAGTGCTACCTGTCCCCTCCCAGTCATTTCCAATCCTATTTAAAACACTAGGCTCAGAGTCATGACCCTATCTACTTCCAGGATTGTTAATACTTTATTGGATACCTTTCATTTAGAATTTACCTTTGAGTGCTATTTATTTTGTATTTCTATGATTATTCATGAATTATTTGGGAATATGTTAAGCCACTTGAAAACACTGCTGTTTTTGGCTGTTGTAGTTAAGAATTTTTAGGACGAATCAACAAAACTTTTATTCTCTAGCTGAGGACTCCCCACTACAGAGGCAAGTCATTCCTGTGGACTCCACTCATTGTCCCTTAAATCATGAATCTGGGACCTGGAGTCTTTTTAACCTTCTGGTTAGTATGAAAGGGGTCACTGAGGGCTCAGTTTACAGGTTCTCATCACCAATGTTGCTGAGTACATTTCCATGCTTATGCCCATTGGTTTATCTTTTTCTTTGAAAAGTCAATTCAAGCTTTGATTCATTTTCAATGGGTTTATTTATTTATTTATTTATTTTAAAGAAAGAGGCGACAGTGAGGGAGAGAGGAAAGAGAGAAGCAATCTTTATTTAGTTTTTCATGTGACTTTCATTCAGACACTTCCCTTGTGTAGGTTGTGTACTTGGTGCTGGGGTTTGAACTTGCGTACTTGTGCATGCGAGGCAAGCGCTGTAACCGCCAAGCCATTGCTCCAGCCACTATATTTTTATTTTTGATATATAAGATACTTCATGTTTTTCAGAAATGTTTTCTTCATAATACATGCCTGCTGCAAATACCTGGTCTATTATTTGCCTTTTCACATTTGCAACAATGTCTTAGAAAATCAGCATTTTTTGGTAAAATGGAATTTTCAATGTTTTGCTTTGATTTGCGATTTGGGAAGACTTATTTGATAAGTCTATTACTTTTTAAAATCTTACAAACTCTACAATAGTTTTCATAACATTTTCTTTTACTATGAAAAATGTAGGAGTCAAATCTGTGATCTATCACTAGAAAGTTTTACAAAATATTATATACTTTGTTCACTAACTTTACACATAGAGTTTACACAAATATTAACTTTATACCTAAACTCTTCTTTTGATTTTTTTCTTACTCTTCTGTACAAATGAAGCTATTTAAATGTTATAGGATATTTTAAAGCATGTTAAACCACAGAAACCTATTTTTATGGATATGCAGTGATAAATAATCACTAGTGAAGGTTGATATTCAATTCAGTATATTTGTAGGAACTTGATTCCCAAGTAACCACTAGACGGCATTTCTTTTAAAAGTTGGAAAGTGTTGCAAAATATATTGATTTAGGGAAATAGTATGTTCAGACTTTATGTGTGTTTCTTTCTGCATCATCTAACATGGAAGATAAATAATGATATGATTGCAGTGGTTTGCTATGTGGGTGTATGCTCACTGGCTTTTGCATAAAGCTCAGAGAAAAATATAACTAAGATTGTATTTTAATTTTAAGGAATTAATTTATTCATACTGCCTGCTTAAATTTTAACTTATACTTAAATTCATAAATGTAAAATATATCAAAAAATGTTCTTTCAAAACCCTTAACCTTAAAGAAAACAGAGTCTATTGAATTTGCTGCCTTGAAAGTTTAATTAGGTCTTACTAAATGGGACTATTCATTTTTTCTCACCTCTCTATGATCCAGAACTAATTAACACTTGAAGAGAAAGCTAATATGGAAATTTTTTAAAGTGATAAATGAAATTGCTTGAATGCCTCTGGGAATAATACTTATATTATCCTTGGTCATTTTTAGTCACATACATATAATGGTAGAATCAAATGTTACATTTATTTTCTCAATTTGAATCAATAGTAGAAAAATAAGCTATAATTATGGTGATTTTTAAGTGCCCATTGAAACCTACAGACATATAGTATTACTATGATTGAAAATTTTGTTTTTCAAAGGATTTTAACTTTAGAAAAATTTTGTCTATTTTCTCTTTTGATTGTAAAAATTGATATGTCAGTACAGTGGGCTGGAAATAGTCATGAACAAGCTCACATTAGCTTAGAATTCCTATGGAACAAAGAAATATGCCATTTTCATTAATATATTCAAAATTTGAGTGCTTATTAAGTGTTGTACCTGATATTGATTAGGAAACATGGTATGCTCTCAAGGATGTATCTCTTAATTAGGAAAAATAAGACAATAGGAGAACAAAACATGCTTAGTAGTTGGGTAGAAATAAATTCTGGCTTAGTTCTTGGCAAACTTCACAAATAATATAGCATTATTAGTTAGATCTCAGAAGATAATAAAGATTTGTTTGAAATGTATAAACAAAAAAAAATGGATAGAATTCCATGTGTGCACCCCTGGTCCCAGGTCAGCGTTCCTTCTTAGCCAGTAAGTTACATAGCTTTCATGTGTAAAAGAGAGCAGATTTTAAGATGCTATGAAGGCAGACTGGAGGCAAAAAGATCTGTTTAAAAACTAGTCTCAGAATTCAGCAAAAAGGAATTGGTATGTGAAGCAGGAAAAATTCTTGAAATTGCAAAAGAAAAGTATCCAATATGGAGATAAGAAGAACCAGACTTGGTGACTGATAGTCACATGGAGTTAGAGGATGCTTTCCTTTTCAATAAGGGATAAGTGGTTAACTGCATATGGAGACATAAAAGGACATTGACCAAGTAATGTATTATGATCTTCTTCTATTGGTATTTCTGATCCTTGTATTGTCATTGCATGAATGGGTAAATAGATTCTGTAGCATTTAACCCCTTTGTGTGAATCTGCTTCTTTATGTGTCAAACAGGTATAATAATACTTATCCTTCTCACAAGGGTGCTTTAAAATTAATTAGCTAACTGCTTAGAAGATAGAAAGGCTATATAAATGCTAAATATTCATATTCATTAAGAGTCTGTCTTAAAATAATAAAATCAGAGTAATTCCAGAGTAATTCATATTAAAGTGGGAAAGATGTGCAAACTCTCTTCTCTTTAAGGTCCAGGATGTCCTTGGGCTGAGACTTTATGTTTTTTTCCTTATTTTCTTCTCATTCTCTCCCTCACTTTTCCCAAAACTCCCTCCCTTCCCCACATTTAAAGACATGAGTAAATAATAGATCTATAATTCTTACTCTAAACTTCTCTGCAGGTTTAAATCAAATAATTAATGTCACCTTAGAGTACTTAACATAGCCAAATGGTGTCATATCAAACACCTCAAGAACCTTACAATGAAGACTCATATTACACTAAAGATGATTGTAAGTGATTAAATAATCTGTAACTAATAGCATATCCAGCGTTATGAGAAACTGTGTCAAGGGCAATGGGAAATGTAAGGGAAGAGATGTTTTTAATAGAATAGGGCAGTAAAATTATGTACTGAGGCAAAATAATAAAATAATATGGTAAAAACAAAAGATGACTCACTGTCAAAAATCTTTAACAAATAAAGACTACAAAAAATGTAAAGTCATGTTTAATTTAGTGTGGATTATATAGAAATCTGATAAAACACAGTCTATCTTAAGCAATTCTAGGATTCTTTGTATCATGGCATTTTAGTAGTCTGACACAAAAAATAATGGAATTTAAATTGCATTTTCAAAATTGAGAAAGCTCTGATATCCTGTCTAGACCACTTTAGTCTTGTTGAAGTGTCGTAAATGAAACACAGATTTTTGAAAGAGACAAAAAGAAAAGACAGAGCAGTTAGCAAACAGATCGATGCTTCAAATTACACTTGAAAATTAACTTGCACGCTGACAATGTTATTTGTTTTTCGAGCCAACTTTTCTGGGATGCTTTCATTTTTGCTTTCTGGATGTTGTACTTTTGGTGTTACTAAGGCATAAAGAAAGAAAAGAGTGATCAAATGTAGCCTAAATGTGTACATACAGATTTACACATGGTATATGCCAATTGTTCTGTTAGTTGTGCTGAAACTAACTTTAGTCCTTTGGCTTTGATTCTTTTCTTTTCTTTCCTTTCTTTCTTCTTTCTTTTTCTTTCTTTCTCTCTCTCTCTCTCTCTCTCTCTCTCTCTCTCTTTCTTTCTTACCATGGATTAAACCCTGTGGTTCTTAACCACTGAGCAACATCACCAACCCTTTATATCTGTATATATATACACACATATATTTTTTTTTAAATTTTGAAATAGGGTCTCACTAAGTTGCTTAGGGCCTCACTAAGTTGCTGAGGCTGGCTTTAAACTCACAATCCTCCTGCCTCAGACTCCTTAGCCATGCCATTGTGCTTGGCAGACTTTGATTTTTGATGTTATATGAGAATAAAATAGTAATTTAATACTTCAGAAGCCAACAAAAGATACATATATAGTGTGTATGTATATGTGTGTGTGTGTGTGTGTGTAAGTGTTTATAAGTGAATGATAGACCTCTACTTTACCCTGAGGGTAAGTATAAAATCTGCATCTACAGTATTTTTCTGTGTATGTTTCCAGTTTCTTTGGAAGCCTCATATATATATTTGTGAAAGTGCTTAATTTAACAAGCACTGATAATTCCTGGGTTTATAAAATGTGAAAATAAAAAAAAGAAGAAAGAAAAGAAGAGTAGACTAGGGGTTTTAAGCAGTATTAAGTGTCATTGTGGCTTCAGTATTGTGAAGTAATTTCAGGGGTGAGAAAACTGGAAAGAATAAACAGAAAAAAATCAAAGATGTTGATCACAGGCTTGCAATTACGATTTTTCAGGTTCTTGATGGAAGCAATATCTAGAGCTTCACTGTCCACTGAAAGTTTTTGTGATGAAAGAAGTATTTTTATCTGTACCATACAGTTCAATTTGCTATCAGCATTTCATCATTCCCCATGACTTTTTGTAACTCCATTCATGAAAAAGATTTATGGAGGTATAATTGACATGAAATAAACTGAAGATCTTTAAAGTCCATGACATAGTAAATCTTGACACATGTGTGTAACCCTAAGCCATCATCTTCAAAATTAATACAACAAGCATAACATATCACTACGGAAAGTTTCTTGTGTCTTTGTAGTTCAACTTTCCAAATCTCCTTTTATCTTCTTATTCCAGTATAAATATCGACTTTCTTTCTCTCATTGTAGAGTAGCTTGCATAATATGAATACTTTACAAAGGGAATTTTGTACTATATTCTCTCTTTTAATTGTTACACTGGCATCTTTAAATCAGCTAAGTAAATATTTTGAACTTCATGTTATACATATCACAAGATAATTTCTTTGAGTACATAAGCAGCAATATACAAATTAAAAATACAAAATACAAAATAGTTTTGTTTCTTGGATATGACTATTACAAATAAAGCTACCAAGCTTAGGTACAATATTTGTATAGATAAGTGTTTTTGTTTCTTTTAGAGAAGCAGCCATTATTGGAACAATTGGATCAAATTGGAAGTGTACATTTTATTAAAAAAAAAGGTGGCACTTCAAATTTGCCTTCCACTTTTGTATTCCCTCAGTTGTGTGGGAATTTTGTTTGTTCCAAATCACTGCCAACATTTGGTACGGTAGGTATATGTTTATATTTAGGAATTCAAATAGACTTGTGACGCTTTTATGCATTTTGTGAAGATTTCTCTCTCTTTCTTGTTCACTCTTTCTTTTTTTGTGTGTGTGTGTGTACTGACGTAAGTTGTTCCTGCACCCTTTGTTGAAATGTTTGTCTTGTCTTATAGAATTGCTCTTATAAATTTGTTAAAAATAATTTGATCACCTACATGTGAGTTTTTTCTGTTTATTAATCTATTTATATTAATGTCCTTGATATATTTTTATAAATGTATAGTATGTAAATCTTGAAATCAGGTAGTATAAGTCTTTCAAATTAAGCCTTGTGTTTATTTATTTGTGTTTTTATTATTAAAATTTTATTTTTTTGATCTTTTGGTGCTGGGAATTAACTCCAGTGTCTGTTGCATACCAGGCAATTGCTCTAAAATTGAGTGACAGCCCCAATCATAGCCTTGTATTTCAAAGTTATTTCCATTATAATAGATAATGGAAATAACTTCAATAGATAATTTCAACATGAATAAATAAATAAATTTGTCAATGTACACTACAAAAGCTACTTAGATTGTTGTTGAGATGGCTTTGAACCAATATATCATTTTGTAGAAGAATGATATCTTTCAATATTGAATTTTGAATCTATTATCCATGAGTAGTTCTAAACGTAGAGATTTTCTCATCAGTATTTTGCAGTTTTCAAGGTATGTGCAATACAAATTATTTATCAGGCTTACTGAAAGAATATCATATTTATTCTACTATTGATTTAGTTTTAGCTTAAAGGTCAAATTCTGATCTTTAATTGGTAGAAAATGAAACATAACTAATCTTTTCACTGAAAAATTTCTAATGTAATTCTATAAGTTTTTAAAATGTGTATTGTAAAATTCCCCCATATGTGATCAACATCAACATTGTCTTTACATAAAGCATTTTTGCTTCTTTTAAATCTGAAACTCATAATTCTTTGTCTATGTAGATTGAAATATCTAAGAATTTGTGATATAAAAGCAATAACTACAGCATTACAATTTTGCTTCAGATACTGAAGGAAAACAGACTTTTACTTTCAAGCAGAATAATGATATTTGTTATATGAAGATACAGTTAGTTTAAGAAAACATACCTTATTTAATTAAGTATGGATATTTGATAAAATGTGATTTTTAAATCTATTGAATCCATTAATATATTGAATTATAACATTTTCCCTCGTATATTTCCTTAGTTGACAAATATACACACACATTTTTCACATAATGAATTTCTTGCTGCATCTCAATGGTGGATATCACTGTGTCATACTAACATATATGTAAATACACAATTTGATCATTTTTACTCTATAGCACTCCCTGCACCCTCTTCTCTTTCCTCCTTCACCTTTCTACTTTTATGACATCCATTTCCCTCCCTCAGGTTTCACAAATGAGAAAAAACTTAAAATATTTCTTCTTCTAAATCTGCCTTATTTTGCTGAAAATTAATGTCTCCAATTCCACATATTTCCCTATAAATGACATGATTTCATTTTTATTTAATACTGAATAAAACTTCAGCACATATGTATATATCACAATTTCTTTATCCATTCGTTTCTTGACTAATACCTAGGCTGATTTCCTAACTTGGACTTTGTGAGTCATATAGTGATTAAAAGCATTTTGCACATATATCTAACGTCTACCAACTACTGTGGATAAAGACCGAGGAAGGAATAACTGAATCACATGGTAGTTCTATTTTTAGATTTTTGAGAAATATCCATAGTCTACAGAGGCTGACTTTGGTTGAGTTTTGATGCTTTTTTTTTTTTCCAGGGCTGAGGACCTAACTTAGGGCCTTGCGCGTGCTAGGCAAGCGCTCTGCCGCTGAGCTAAATCCCCAACCTTTGGTTGAGTTTTGAATGTTTGAACAAACTTACATTCCTGAGGGAAGAAAAAATCTACTTAATTATAATGGATAGTATACTTCATCTATGTACCCAATGCATTTAATTTTTATGTTTTTGAAAACAATATCCTTTTATTTCGGTATTGGTATTAAGTTAATTACTCTCTCATAAAATTAATCAGGAAGCATTCTCTATTCCTCACTTTTCTATATGAATTTGTAAAATTGATATTATTTACTATTCAAATGTTTTAGCAAAACTTATTAATAAGGGGTGGAGCAGTGGCTCTGCAGTTACATGAGTTCAAACCCAATACCATGTACACAACAAAGTCTTGGCCAAATGAAAACCATGAAAAACTAAATAAAAAAAATTATTCCCCTCTTTTTTCTCTCTCTCACTATCCCTCTCTCTTTAAAAAATAAAATAAAAAAACTTATTATTAAAACCACTGGGACTGAAATTTTATTTGTGGAAATGTTGATTAGTAAAAGGAAAATCAATATAATAGAAAAACATACAGGCAATTGTTTTCTAAATGAAATCTGTTAGTTACATCTTTTAAGGACATTATAAATTTTATATTCTTTGTCTAATTTATCTATTTATTTCAGATCATGCCCAATTTTCTGACAATTTAAGTCAGACTACTTTGAACATGTCTTATATGTGAATACTTATGTGGCTATATGTCTGTTTCCTTTCAGAAATTTTGCTTTCAGTTAATTGGTTCAAAGTCAAAGGATACTTTTTAGACCAAAGTACCTTCCACAAAAATTTGCTTTATCTATCTGAATGAGCAAGAATACTAATTTCCTACGCTTTCACCAGCACATGATATTGTTCAATTGTACTAGAAGTTCTCAAAATTATTTTGTTAAGTTTAAAATGCTATAAAGGTTATTTTTATCAAATACTTCCAATAGAAGGGATTAAAATGTCCATGTTGATAAATCCAAAGACCAATTACCTAAGTCAAGCAGACATTGCTTTTACTGCCTACCTTTTTCTGTCTGTATCATGGACGGGCCCCGATGGTTTTCAAATTTCCTGCTATCTGCATTGCTGTAGATCTCTGACTCCACTGAGGGGATTTGGGCTTCCTTCAGAATCAGTAGGAGTTCCAAGTGGCCTACTCGCCGACTGCACTATATGTTCCTACGATTAATTGGTTTAATTTATTGACATGAGTACATTTATATAATCCCTTCATTTTCCTTTTGATATCTATAAAATCTGTGATGATATAGCCTCCTTTTTTTTTTTTTTTTAAAGAGAGAGGGATAGCCAGAGAGACAGAGAAAGAGAGAAACAACTTTATTTAATTTTTCACATGGCCTTCATTGCTCCAACACTTAGTTGTGTACGTGGTGCTGGGGTTTGAACCCCGGTCCTCGTGCTTGCCAGGCAAGCGCCGAAACCTCTGAGCCACCGCTCCAGCCCTGATATAGCCTCCCTTAATCCTAATGATCTCTTATTTTAATATTGTCTTTTTCTTCATGATCAGTATTGCTATTATTTTCACTTTTTTCTGATATGTTGAAATCATAGTTTTACTTTCATTGATCTTCACTCTTCTTGTTTGCTTTCTACTTCATTGATTTCCACTCTTCATTATTTCTTTCCTTTCACTTACTTAATCTCATCTTGAAGGATGGGATAATTTGAGAATTTTCTTTTATTCTAATATTTTATATAGTGATTTATATAGTGTTATATTTCCTCTATTGATTTAGTAATGGATCTTACAAATTTTAGTAGTTTCTGTTTTTGCTTTTATTTTTTTAGTTAAAATTCTCTTTTAACCTTTCCTGTCTTAGTTGACATATGGGTTATTCAAATATTTGTTTTTTATTTCCCAGAAGGTCAGCTTTCCAGATATATTTGTTATTGGTTCAAAATACAATTATATTATAAACAAAGAACGGCTTTCTATGATTTAAATATTTTTAAGTTCTTCAAGACTTGTTTTAAAATCCAGAAAAAGACTATCTCATGGCATGTTCTGTGGTGTTATGGTTCAGATAGTAGTTGTCCCCCAAAAGTTGATATGTAAGACAATGCAAGAAAGTTTAGGACATAAAGGTTTGGGTTACAAGATCCTTAATCTAATCGGTGAATTAATCCTTTGACAGGGATTAACTGGGTAGTAACTCTAGGCAGGTAGGAAGGAGGTGGTTTGCTGGGCGCTTGCCTTTTGGATATGTGCTTTGTTCTTGGTAAGAGAAGTCTCTCTTTCTCTCTCTGCTTCCTAGTGGCCAGGTCTTGAGCCACTCTTCTCCACCATACTCTTTCCCCATAATGTTTGTTTCACCTTGGGACCAGAGCAATTGAGTCAGCCATCAATGTATTGAGACCTTTGAAACCATAAGAACCAAATAAAGTTTTCTTCATCTAAAATTGTTCTAGTCTCATTTTTTAGTCACAGTAGTGAAAAAGCTACCTAAAATCTATGGTCACCTGAAAACCATGTACGTTCTGCTATTATTAGTTGAACTAGCATTTAAATGACAATTAGCTTAACTTGTTAATAGATATGTTCAATTTTTACATATCATCATTGATTTTATTTCTATCTGAATAATTATGAAGTTCAAAGGTATTGGAATTTCCAAATATAACTATAGGTTTGTCTATTTCTTCTTTAATTTTATCTCAATATATTTTGAAGCTCTGTTATTTGTGCATAGATTATTAAGATGGTTAACAGTAATGATTGTCATGATATATTGATAAACATTTTTTAAAGAGAGAGGGATAGTGAGGATGAGAGAGGAAGAGAGAATCAATTTTATTTAGTTTTTCATGTAGCTTTCATTGCTCCAACACTTAGTTGTGTAAGTGATGCTGGGGTTTGAACCCATGTCCTCGGGCATGCCAGGTAAGCACCATAACTGCCTAGCCACTGCTCCAACCCCAACTTATTTCTTTATAATTGCCAAATAGAATTCCTTGATATTATCTCCTCTGAAATCTGCTTTGATAACTTTGTGGTGAGTCAAATTTTATTTAGAACATAATTAAAATCATGTATGGTTTTATATCTTTTTATTTTGACCTAGTTGTTTGTAACTTTTTTTGACAGTATATAATAAGGTATTGCTATTTATTTTTTGAAGTGTCTTTTTTAAAGGGGTCCTATACCATTTGTATTAAAATTTATTATTGATGGGGTTGAAATTAAATATTTATCTTTGCTTTCCTTTTTAATAATACTTTTCCTATTTTATTTTAAGTTAATTTAACATTTTCATGTTTTTCTTTTTTTTTTTTTTTAATCAGCTTTTGAACCCAGGCACACTTAACCACTGAGTCACATCCCTAGCTCTTTTTATATTTTATTTTGAGGTAAGATCTCCCTAAGTTGCTGAGACTGGCTTTTAACTTGAGATCCTACTGCCTTAGGCTCCCAAATTGATGAGATTACAGTCACGCACCAATGTGCCCTGCTAATTTAGCACTTTTTTTTTTTTTTTTAGAAAAAGAGAGTAAGAGAGTGAAAAAGAGAATCAGCTTTATTTAGTTTGTCATCTCACTTTTGTTTCTCTGACACTTAGCTTAACTCTCAATTGTGTGAATATGCCTATGATTTTAAGTAATCACTATGCATCTTAAGATTATCACAATGTATCTTCAGTGTTTTTTTCTGTTCTTTGATATTCCTTTAAGTAGGATATGTTTTCAAATATATTCTCATATGGTCTGGAATTTCTTGACAGCTTTTTTTCCCTCAAGTTATTTTACTGAATAAAAATAGAAGGCATTCTGATTTTTATAAAGAAGTATTTTCTTACATATATGTAGATAGGTTACCTGTTTTTCTCATGCCTATGGTTGATCTGCTCCTTCCTTATACCTATGCCAAAACATATACACTTTCATGTTATTTATATCTACCTTCCAAAGACTTATTTAGTAGCCTGAATAGTGACTTACTTCCAAAATATGTTTGCTTCCTACTTCCTGAAGCCAGTGAAGATGCCACCTTATATGACAAAAGGGTGTTTAAAAATGTGATTAGTTAAGGATTTTGATTAGAAAACTATGAATTATTTGGGTGAGGCCAATGCAGTCATGAGTGTCTTCCTAAGAATGATGCAGCTCAGAGAAGCTGAGGTGACAATAGAAGCAGATGGACAGGAGATGATGGGAGTGGAGGGAGAAGTGATGTGGTCAGGACTCCAGCAACACAGAGAAGTATCCAGAAAGGGCAAGGAACAGATTATTTCTTAGATCATTCAGAGGGAGCCCTACTTTTGATTATGCCCTTTCACATTTCTGACTCCAGAACCATAAGGCAGTAAATATGTGTAGTACCAAGGCACAAAGCTGGTGTAATTTGTTTCAGCAGCAATAGGAAACAGATACTTATCCCATAAGTAAGCCCTTCTGTCCTTTCAAAGAGTATGATGGGTTGAGTGTGTTTGAGCATATACATTCATATATTTGTCTTTTCCAATCTAAACTCAGACTAAATGATTCTTATTCTTAGCTTCAGTTTTAGTAGCCTGTGATCAGGGGGAATAGGTTGTGAAAAAGTGGGAAGTGGAAAGGATAATTGAGCCAAAACCAGGCAGAGTTGAGGCTAGAATAATTACTATTCACTGTCCTCAGGCATTAACCAATCTTTCTGCTGAGATGTCCTCCCCTACTACCTCACCCACTCCCACAGAAAATCACATTTTATTTTTCTTCAATCCCAATTTTTTAAAGCAAGAGTGTATAGTGAGAGAGAGAGAGAGAGAGAGAGAGAGAGAAACAATTTTTTATTTAGTTTTTCATATGGCTTTCATTGCTTCAAGGCTTTATTGTGTATGTGGTGCTGGGGTTCGAAACTGCATCCTCACACATGCTGGGCAAGTGTTGTAATTGCTTTTTGTTGAATTACATTAACCAATTTTTGTTGAAATACATTAGATTTGGATTGCGTGTACATTCTTGACTTCTTCTGGAGGTTTCCACTTGGCATAAAAATATGCCATTCCTCACATTTTTTCTTTTTTAAATTTTTGGGAAATATGAAGTAAAAAGTAAAAACAAGCATTGCTCTCTGGTATCTGCTTTATCACTTGTTTTATGTTTTTAGTCATAAATATATAATATACATTTCACATTATAAGTTTTAATTTTTTTAGGTTTAATTAAATTTGTTGATTTGTGTTACAGGTTTACCTGCATTCACATTTTTAATCACTACTGTAATTAATATATTGTTTTGAGTTATCTATATGTTTATAAATGGTTAGAGGCTGTTATACTATGTAAAATTTTATGTTATTTTTCAAATAAAAATATACAACAAAAAGATTGTGTTCTTCACATGACTAAACTGTTGGATTTAATGAAAAAATACATAAAATAGTCCGTATGTATTATATGAAAATGCTAGTTGAAAGTTACACTAAAACATAGAGATCAATTTCAGAATTATAATCTATTTGTTTTACAATACTATTTTGGTGGGGCCAGTATTTATCTTATATTTAGTTATAGAAGCATAGCTCTAAATATGATTAGATTTGGTGTTGGTCCAGTTGGAATTCAGATTGAATTTTTCTTAGCATTTTCTACTGTACACAATTCTTTATTTTATTCCCCATAATAAGCAACAATAACCCCTTTGTCCCAACTCCTAGAATCATGCAAGGTTTTTGGTCTTTGATAACTGAAAGAAAAAAAATATCAGCTTTAACTGGAAATAACCGAACTGTATCCAATGTCTCTGAACAACTATATAAGCTGTAAAATAAATTGTGTGCTGAGAAAAAGAAAAGTGTTTTTGTTCCCCTTTCCCACCCAGTGTTTCCTTTTTTGTTTTTTTTAAAGAAAGAGGGACAGTGAGAGAGACAGAAAAAGAGAGAAGCAATTTTAATTTAGTTTTTCAAGTGGCCTTCATTGCTCTGAGGCTTTGTTATGTACGTGGTGCTGAGGTTTGAACTTGCATACTTGCACATGCTGGGCAAGCGCCATAGCCATAACCACCCAACCACTGCTCCAGCTACCCCACCCAGTGTTTCTGAGTGTAAGGCTGCTAAGAGCTGCCAATGCCTAAAGAAGGCTTTGTTCCTAAATAAGTTTCTCTTCCTGAGAGGAGGGTTTAGAATGCTCAAGGGCCCTGACCCTTCCTTCCCTCCTACTGGGAGCTCTTAAATGGTCACTGGTAGGGTAGGCCTCTTTTTTTCCAAAGGCAAGTGGAAATATAATAATATTTATAATATTAATATTTATATTTATATATAATATAAATATAAATATAATAATAAAATAATACCTCTGAGTATATCCAGAAAGCAAAAAAAAAAAAAAAAAGGCTAAGGTGCCCCACTGTCCTCCTGCCCTTTCAGTCAGTGTTTCAATCCTGTCCATCAACTTTTTTTCCCCTTGTCCCCACAATGGGAATTAAATGTGCACATAAATGTATATCAAACATAAATGGTAATCTGGCAAACTGTTACCCAAGTACTTCTGTCTGTCCTCAGGGAATGTCTTACATGCATGGCAAAAACATTCAAACTTTTATCATGATACTGTAGGAAAGATTCCCTCTTGTCTCCCTGTTCCCTCATTCCACCCTGGTACTCTACCACATTCTTCTTCATGGTGATTGGCTGATTGCTGTAAGAGAGAAATGTAGAGTGGGCGTGCATTTTTTATTCTTCCAATTTATTCCCTGAGAGAGAGAGAGAGTTGTCTTCTTTTCTTCTTGATAGTGGCCATTGGTCCCTAATTCCCACAACAGTAAAGATTAGCAGAAAGCAGTTTCACCTTTTTCAGTTAGTGCTTGTTTATATCAGAAAAGTTGGGGTATTCGTGAAATGAAGATTAGGTTAATTTTTAAGAGGTATTACTTCATTTTCATTTGATGACATAATATGTCTTCACTCACAGTTATTTTTTAATTTTAGCACCTTTTGTATACCATCTCTAAACAGATCTGACGAGTAGTATTTTAAAGGTCTCTGAAGAATTGATGAAATCCTAGCATTTACATAGAGATGCAACTCTGCCTAATCCAGGTGCTAGGCCCAGACATATGCCAATGGTGGGAACATAGGTTGAGAATAATTCTACAAAATGGGGCTATTTTGCTGACCCCCCAAATGTTTTCTTTTCCATAAAGCAACTTACAGTCCTGCCTGATCTGAGTGAACAGCCTGTCTCATTCCTCAACAAACTACCTGTTATCTGCAGGAGAAATTGAAGCCAAAATAATGTCCATAAGAGGAACCCCAGTTACCCAGAAGGGGGAGACTTTGTGGCCAGATCCTAAAATTCAGGGAAATAAGGAAAATTCCTTCTAAGCATAAAATCTGTATTTATGGCTAAGAATCCAATTTGAACCAGTCAGCATGGGCCAAGGTGACCTAAAGTTGTCATGGCAGTGTGGACTTGCAAGTTGATGATACCTTTCTATCAGTCAAAAATCAAGAGTTGGACCTGGGTGAGATTCTCTACAAACTTCTCTGGAGCTCCAATGAAACTGGAATGCAGAAAAAGCCACATTGTCCCTCTGCTCTCTGAGATGACCCAGTCTCTCCCTTGAGAGTGTCCCCCCCACTTTTTTTGTGCCTATCCCTTCAAAAAACTCATTCCTGTTACTTTAAACTACATGTAATCTTTGTGATTTGATTACAAGAATCTCAGTTTGAAGGAGGTTTTCATGCTGCCTCAATTTCCCAGAAAGCCCCAAATCTGTAAAACAGAGAGGAAATTACTGTATTCATTTTGAGTTCATTTTTACTTAAATGTCATAAAGTATATTATACCATGTGTATGTTCACTTTTTCTGAAGCACATATATTAAATAAGCAGAATATATATACATATATATTTCTCTTCCTATGCTACAGTTTCCTCATTTATAAAATGAAAAACTTAAAAATGTCATAGTTACAAAACACTATTATTTAATTAGAAAAAAGCATCAATATCATTCTTGATCTTAAAAGAAGGAAAAAATTGTGATCTATTATCTTGAATTAATGAAGATCAATGAATTTCTATTATTAACAGTGTTGTATGTGTTTTGTTATATTAGTTAAACCACTTTTAAGTAATGTTTTGTTTCTAAGTCAATATATAACTTAGAAATAGGTATCTCCATAAATTGAATTCATCATTGAATTCATCAAATGGGCCTCATCAGAAAAAAATGAATTAAATATTAATAGCTTGTAATGTTTTTAATACACATGCATCATTTATGGAAAGTGCCAAAGTGGGTTGTTTTTACTCGCAAAATATCCCATTAATAGATACACATCAAAATATAACGTATACAATTATCGGCATACTGAGTCCTCAATCTAAGGGGAAATTTAATTCATTAAAATGCTCAAGATATGAAAAATTTGCACAGGAGCATAACACACTCATTATTATGGAGTTCCATTTCTTGAATACAAGCAGCTTATTGCATATAGCTAATTTGATAATTTATTTCAACTTTCATGCTCCAATACATAGGCACTATATTAATTTCTTTTGGTTGCTGTAACAAATTATGAAGAACATGGTGGATTAAAGCAACAGAGAATTGTTCTTTCGTGAATTCAGAGTTGAAAACTAATCTTATAGGACTAAAATTAGTTTAAGCAACTCTATATTCGTCTCCAAGGGATAATGCATTCCTTGCCTCTCCCGATTTCTAGTGACTACAAGCATTGTTATTCCATCTCATGTGAACTTCTGCGGTCATTGAATTTTCTTCCGTCTCAAATGTAGAATCTAGAAGAGTAGAATATAGAATACCAGAGAAGGGGAAAATATGGGGTGTTGTAGGTCAACAAGTACAAAGTTGCAGTTATGTAGAATGAATGTATGTATAAAGAAAACAGACAGCATATGGACTATAGTTGATAACATTGTATCATATAATGGAAATAAACTAAGAGAATAGATGTTAGGTGCTCTACTAGATACTCAAAACTTGACTATGTAAATTGATGGATATATTAATGGGCTTGATTTTAGTGTACTATAAATATGTATATCAAAATATGATGTTATACTCCTTAGCCATATACAAAAATATTATTTTTAATCTTTCCCGCAAAAATACACCTCTGTTAATTTAGGACCCAACTGGAAAATGTAGAACCTAATAAGATCTACAGTCTTTTTCCCACTACATGAAATAACATTCACAGTCTCCAGGTGTTATGCCATAGTTAATTTTTTGTTTCGGGGGCATGGGATGCATTTTCAGCTTAGAATACTGACTTTCATCAAAATTAGAGTTTATTAAAATTAAAAGGAACACAAATGCATAATTGCAAATTAATGACTCACCAAGCAATCATCCACTAGTTACACATAAGCCTGAGTTTTTATAAACTGAGTGTTGATTTTTGCCTTTATATGTCACTACATTTTATATATTATACATCCTTTATGTAAAGTTTTGAGCTTAGTCCTCCATGATGGCTTAAACTGTTTTAGATGATAAGCTTCCAATGGGAAGAAACACAGACTAGAGTGCTTTTCTGAGAGTGAGTAGTTCAGTATGTGTAAGGCACAGTGTGACATACCATAAATATATTTTTATTATGATTTCATGGATAATGAACCACTCATGCCTCTTTGCAAATAAATAGGTGTAATATACAAGGCTGTCAGATCAGGAACTGTTCATCCACACTGCTGTAAATTGCTTAGAAGGTAAACTATTTTCAAAATCAAACACAGTCAGAAAATGAGAGGGAAGATCTCAATTGAGTATGGAGAAAATATGTAAGAAATGTGTGTTTTTAAATAATATACAATATTAACTAATTTTGAAATGTTCTATCTGGTCTTTCGATAAGAAAATATATGAGCCCAAGCTATAATACTGTAAAAATAATTTTTTTAATCAATCCATGGTTGAGAACAAGGTGGGACTACATCTAGAAATACATTTTAATAGAACCAGTATGAATTATACTTTAATAGGACTTTCTCTGAAATATCAAGAGAGACACAGAGAGATGAGGGAGGGAGAGAGATGAAAGTAAAGGGCAGGCAAGGGGAGAGAACAGAGGAAAGAAAAAACAGAACAGAGTTTCATCTGTCTCAGGTTTATTCACTTCCCATAACTTCCTGCAAGTCAGCTGTTCGTGGAGTGTCTGCCATTGGCAATATTTTCAAGTGTGGGGTATCTGAATACAGACTGAAAACTAAAGATGGATATTTTCCATTAGGTTTCTTTTCAAAAAGCATTTTCTTATACTAACTTATCCACATTTCCAACACCATTTCTTAATGTTTTAAATATGTATTTTCTCCTTTGCTTTTATTCATATAGAGTACAATTACCATATAACATTCAAATATGCAATTATTTATTGCTATCTTCCACAATAGAGGGCTCACTATATAAGGATAGTGCTATTACTTTGACTTGTTCAGTACATGTGGTTTTCCCACTGCCAAGAACAGAGCTCTGCCAAAAAGTAGAACTATATCAAATTTTAAATGAGTAAACAGATTGATCATTTAATTATTAATGATTCAATGAAGATCTGTTTTCTAATCAAGTTCTGAAATGTGTTCCTCTATTTCAAGATTGTTTTGGCTATCATGAAACCCCTGAAATTTTGTTTCAATTTCAGGATCAGCCTTTTAATTTCCACACATACACACTAACACACAAAAGGGAAGAACAAGAATGCCAATTACGATTTCTTTCCTTTGTACCAGAGATTTAACAGGAGTGTTCTACCACTGAGCCAACATCCCCAGCCCTTCATATATTTCATTTCTGACACAAGGTCTCACTAAATTGCTTAAGACTTACCTAAGTTACTGAGGTTGGCCTTGAACTTGCATCCTCCTGCCTTAATTCCCTGATTCCCTGGGATTACAGGCATGCACCACCATGTCCAGCCCAACTGCTATTTTGATAGGTTCAGTATTGAATCTGTAAAATTGGAGATAAATAACATCTGATCAATTTTAAGCTTTCCATCAATGAATACTGGGTGTTTCAGCATTTATTTGTCATTTTTAGAATGCAAGTTTTATACTTCTAGCAATATACTACTAGGTGTAGCATTGTACTATGTTTCTTTTCATTGGGAGCATATAATCTAAAATTATCATTGTTTTTTATTTTTTAAGAGAGTGTCAATTTTATTTATTTGTTTCTCTGTGTTTTATTTTGTTGTTGTTGTTGTTTATTTGTTTTTCCAACACTTAGTTACATACATGGTGCTGAGGTTTGAACCTGGGTCCTTGCACATGCCAGGACAGAGCTCTACCTCTGAGATGCCACTGCAGCCCCTAAAGCTGTCATTCTTAAAGGAGGAATTATAGGACGGTGAAGTAACTTAGTGCCTAGTAATTTGTTCAGCTATTTGAAATATCTTAATTAATTTTGGTTTTGTGAGTTGGCTTAAATGAAATAAAAACTAAAGAAAACAATATCAAGCATAAATGAAATGAAGAGCCAAGTTTTTGAAAAAACTCAATATAGATAAATTCTTAGCTAGACTAAGAAAAAGACTCAAAATCTGGAATGAAAATGGAGACATTACAAATGAAATCACAGAAATACAAAAGATCATTAGAATATATCATACACAATTATATAATAAAATTTTGATAACCTAGAAGAAATGGACAAATTCTAGATGTTTACACTTTACCCAAACTAAATCATGAAAAAGAAAAAATCCAACCAAACCAATTACAAGTAATAAACTTGAATTAGTAGCAAAAATCACCCATCAAAGACAAACCCATGATGGATGGCTTCCCTGCTCTGATTTACCAAACACTTCAGGAAGAAATAATGGCAGTTTTCCTTTAGTTGTATAAAATGAAGACAGAAATGGAGGAAGAGGAAGAGGAGGAGGAGGAAGAGGAGAAGAAGGTGAAGGGAAAGGTGAAGAGGGGAAGGGAAGGTATGAGGAAGGGATTCTTTCAAATACATTACACAAAGCCAATGTTATTCTGATACCAAAACCAGACAAAGACTCAAGCAAAAAAAAAAGGAAACAAACTAATGTTATCCTTTATAAATATAGATGCAAAAATCCTGAACAAAATACTAGTAAACATAACCCAACAACACTTTAAAGAGTTTACCCAGAATAATCAAGTAGAATTCATTCCCAGGAGACAAGAATGTTTCGATAAATGCAAATCAATAAATGTGAGAAACCACATCAGCAGAATTAGGGACAAAGCGCATGTGATCATCTCAATAGATGCCCAGATTTCTATTCCACTTTAGTTAGCACCCCAATAGCCACTGGCATTCTTGTGGATCTTGGGGCAGCCAGGAGTAGAGCTCATGGTTACTGAGGGAATGGTTGCCCTGAGCTCCCAGTTACTGAGGCAGATGCCACCACAACTAACAGGTCCTGAGGCCCTCACTGGTCCAAAACAAGTAGCTCCTGGGATAGCTGATATGTTCATTCTAGATGGCTGGGGGCAGGGCACCAGGCAGCCCAGCCCTCTGGTGGCAGGGCATCAGGCAGTCTGTGTGTGCAAAAAGAACAACCAATCAGATGCTGGAAGACAACCTCCACTGCCGTCCAGCAATCACCCAATGATTGATAGATTCACCAGCCAATCCCCGAAAGACAAGGCCCACCAACTTCCTCTCCCTAACTCAGAGTACAAAATCACTGCCCAGCTGGCCACCTGCCACTTTCCCTGCCCACCAGTCACTTCCCCTGCCCACCCTCACTGTGGTGGCACAGGAGACTCTGGCCCAGGAGTTACCAATCCTAATAAAAAGGTTTTGCTCAGCCACTCTTAGGTGTGACCATCTTTTTTGAACACCCACTCCTGAATTTATACCAGTGTTTCTGATATTTTTATAGTGGCCTCAGCCCTAAACTCACAGGACCTGAGGCAGTTGCTGGCTGGAACATGGATGCTCACTGGCCCTAACACCCAGCGTCTAGGATAGATGCAAACCCTGATTTCGTGGGTTCTGAGGTCCTCTCTGGCCGCAAACTAGTGGCTCCTGGGGTAGTGTCAGCCCTAAACTCACAAGACCTGAGGCAGTTACTGGCCAGCACGCAGGGCTCCTGGGATGGTCACTGGCCAAACTGAGACAGTCAGTAACCCAATGGTGTGGCTCCTGGGCAGCCTCTGGACTGAACTTGTGGCTCCTAGAGCAACCTCCTGGGCCACCCACCTTATCAAGGTGGTGATCTATCTGTCCTTCTGAGTCTGGTTTGGAGACACATCTGTTTTTTGTGCACTGGTGTAGTCCCTGGGTTCAGCCAAGGCATGGAAGCTCTTCTGATACCAGGGTTCTCCATGCCAATTTGTCCTTCCTGTATTTCTGTGTTCTTCCCTCCCTCTGTGCTGAATCAGCAGTGCAATCACTGATTGGTGGTCCTTGCACCAAGAGCTGTCTGGCCCCAACATGCTTTTTCTTCCTTGATTAATGTATTCAAGCTTCTAAGTCTCCAGTTTCTCTTGTTTGTCTACTATTTAGTTTCAGTGAAACTTGCCCTTCACCCATCTTGAGGAAAGGCATTTCTCCCACCACTATTGTCAAGTTTCATGGAGAGATTCCACATGTGACCCTCCCATATCCTGCCATCTTCCAAGAAGCTGGTCTTAGTTCTTAAGTGGGAAAAGACATTACATACATATTTTTCTTGTCTTATGAAAGGTAAATTTGTATCACAACTGGAAAATAATATATTTGCAATTATTATTAATCAATTGCATATCCTTGTGAAAAATGAAACTGGAGATTACTGCACATCTTATGTAAATGAATTCTAGGTGGAACAGAACAATGTGTGAAATGTAAAACAGTAAGCATATAAAGAAAAAACTATAATATTTTTAGTCATAATAACTAAAGATTTCATAGGGAGGAAAGACAAAAACTATAGAATATTGCATTAATAAAAAGAGACAACGAAATTAAAAACTCAGATCATCAAAAATAATATTTGTTTTTAAAGTCCCAGTTATTTTAAAAGATATAAAAAGGATTTTCAATTCAATTAACCAAAATATATACATTTAACTCTACAAATAACCCTACAAAGAAATTTTTTAAAAGTCTATACTCTGGGAAAAAGATCTAATGATGTATTATTTGTGAAAGTCATACAGTAAGATTCCCAAATGGACAACAAGCACAATAAATTTTTCTCAAACATAGCATTCATTATAAAGTTTCAAATTAAAACAGCAATTAGATCTGTCCTAGAGAAAATAATGCAAGAGCAGCTGCTGTGCACATCAACTCAGTTGTAGAGACTAAGTCAGGTATAGCTGAGAATGCCACATGCCTTTGTTTGGGTCATAAATATCTATTTTTCCTGACCCATCTGTGACCCATCCTGTCACAGAATTTTCTGTAAGTATTTTGTAAACTGTGAGCCAAGTTGGAGCTGGGTCTCCTATGAGTCCTCCTGCCTCCAGATGGGTTAATAGCCATTGGCAGACCTTTTTCATCCTGAGAATAATGGTTCTAGCTTTACTTTTCTGGATCATTACTACATTGGTAGGATGATTTTAAAAACAAGAATTCCAGATGTTATATATCTCTCAGTAGTTTGGTTGGACATTGTTGCGTTGCAACATAGTAAGTGGCAATCCAGTCATTTACAATATCATTGTAAAAAATTACAGAAACACCGGGGAAGATGAAGTGGGCTACATGAAGAGAACTGCTAACATGAACATGGTGTAACTAGCAGAGCTAATCAAAGCCATGGTGGGCTCCCAGTCTTGGGACTTAGGAAAACAACTGGATGTATGGAATATGACAACGGAAAGAACTCATGGTGTTAAGAAGATTGGAAAGAGTGGCTGACATTTTTCAAATTTGTTAAAAATCTTAGAACAATCTTTTAATCATGACTACATAATGATGAAAATGATTTTTCTTTTTGGCTTCTTTTTTTTTTCATTTTCATTCTTTCCTGCTGGTACTGAGGATTAAATCTGGGGCCTTGTGCATGATAAGCAACCTCTCTACCTTTGAGCCATACCCCTGGCTGAAACCAATCCTTCTGTGTCCTGCCTCATGTATTCCATGGACAGGGCATTCAAAGTAATATAATGTTAACTTTCAGAGAGAAAAAAACATATCCTTGTAAAGTCTTTATTTTACTTATTTGAAATGCTCCATTATTGCTCATTTTATAGTCAATAAACAGATGTGCTTGTATAAAAATCATATACCTCTGAGATTATGGAAATATTTGTTTTGTATTGAATGGATATGAATATAATGTGTTAAAAATAACAATTGGATACATAGCTAACAGAATATCTAGAGTTAAAGTAAAACAAAACTTCATAATATTTATTGTTGGATAGCAGATAGAGTTAGTGGAATTTTAAAAAACTGGTGATGGGTACAGTTTGGTACTACTCATTGGCACTTTCATTTTGGCAAATTAATTGCAATTCCTCTTCTAGCAGAGAGGAATATGTAGGAGAGTATTTTAATATAGCATGTTAACAAGACAGTAAATAAATGCACAATTTGTTATAGTTGAATGCTGAAATTAACCCAAGGGATTTTTATAAACATTTTAAAGTGATAAAATGATTTATTCATATAATGGATACCTTTATAACAGAAATCATCAAAATTTTTCTTTAATGGATCAGATAGTAAATATTTTTTTTGGACCATAATGTTAAAGTGTACTTCAACCACAAATAGGCTGCTCTGTTATATTTAAAAAAAAAAACTAGCAAGAGCAAGAAGACCACTTTAACATTCTTTTTTTTTTCTTTTAAAGCAGGAGATAAAGTTGCCATGTGAGAAATACTCTTATACAAGGAAGAAATACTCCTATCATCAAGCAAAGGTGGTAAAAGTCTACAGAATTCAGTACAGAGCTTGTTAAAATATCTCTTATTGCCAAGTCTCCATGAATAATTTGGTTGCTTTTTTTTACAATTAGTCTCTGTGAAATGTGGAACATGTGTTTAACAATCTCATTGGATCTTTATTTTCTTATGCAGTTTCCCATGTCACGTGAATCTTAAGTACGTCTGTATGCTTTTCTCTTGTAAACCTCTCCATTTACAATTGAACTCTCAGACCCAACTGACTGAAAAGAATACCTTAAAAGGGAAGAGGTGTGCCTCCCGGTGCCACCTCTGCTGATGCAGGATGAAAGCAGGAGGAGAACCGGTATGAGCCAGCCGTGTTCAACAGAGCAGGCAGCGCACTAGACTTGGTCATGGGGCTGTGGTTGGTTGGACTTTGTTCTACAGCAGTGAAAAAATAATGAATAACTTTTATGTGTAACAGTGAGAAAGGATTTTCAGGGGGAAAAGCCAGACATAAAAGCACATATTAAATGACTCCATTTACATAAACTTCAAAAAAGCAGACAAATGTTTCATGTGAATAAAAGTCAGGATTCAGGTTCACTCTGAATGGCAAGAACTGAGAGGAGACCTAAGGATAATTTAATTTTTAGAAATATTAATGTTTTATATGATTTTGTTGTATATTAATTTATCATAATTAAGTTAAAATTCCTATCTGGCTATAATTTTTCAGTTTTATTTATATGAGTTATATTTTAATAAAATTTACTTAAATACTGCAGATTATTAGTCAAGTATAAATATTTTTACTTATTTATGCAATTATTCTGATGTTCCATTGAGAGTGGTAATAGTATACATTTCTTGACAACTCTATTCCTCTGAATTTTAAACTGGATTTGGTTATTATGAATGGGTATTTTTTCACAGTGTCTGAGGTATGTGCGTGTGTGTGTGTGTGTGAGAATTCACATACATCCACATACATGTGCTTATGGTGTGTATTAGAGAAATCTTTAGCTTTTAACCTGTAGTTTTAATAGTACAACCCGCTGAACTCCCTTAGATTTTGGGGTGATGAGGGTTTTTATTTTGTACATTTGATTTTTATCATTTATTTCATTCATCTGTCTCATGAAATTTTGGCATAAGATCTCTTATTAGTCTTAATTTCATCAAGATTTTGAAAGTATCCTTCCTTTACTATTACTGCAGTGAAAGTTAGGTATTACCTTTGCTCATATTGCACCACTATATAACAAACCATCACATACCCTACTGGCTTAAATCAATGTTTTACAATAGCTAAAAACACAATGGGTCAGGAATTGGGGTAGAGCTCAGTTAGTCAGTTTTTCTGTTCCACACAGCAATGATCAATGTCATCTAAAGACATCAAGATAGCAAGATACTCTATGGGATACAAGACAGTTTCACTTAAATGTGTGGTATCCTGATGTAGCTGGATAGAAGGCGGGGCTTGGCTGGATCCCCTCATGAGATAGCCAGAGTGTTTCTATGTGGTTACACAACAGAGTGGCTGTGCTTCTTTTACGTGCTTTCTTTTCAGGTGGCTCAGAGCTTAGGGCTTTTAAAAACAACATTTGGTGGGCATGGGCTTATAATCCCAGAAGTTCTGAAGAGTGAGGCAGGAGGATTGCAAGTTCAGAGCACCTCCCAGCAACTTATCAAGGCCCTGTGTAACTTAGTGAGACACTGTCTCAAAATAAAAAATAACAATGGGCTGGGGATGTGGCTCAATTGTTAAGTGCCCCTGGGTTTAATTGCTGGTACAAAGAAAATTTTCAATATGAAACCTGCCAGTCTTTTATTTTGTATACTTTTCTTTCTTCATTTTCACCATACTCTTGGGATCAACGGTCCCACAGACTAGCTGTAAAACTCAAGGTGAAGGGATTAATGGAAGAAATGCTCACAATTTTGCAATCACTTTTCTTTTTTTTCTTTTTTAAGAGAGAAGGACAGTGAGAGAGAGAAAGGGAGAATCAATTTTATTTAGTTCTTCATGTAGCTTTTGTTGCTCTGACACTTTATTGTCTACATGGTGCTGGGGTTCAAACCTGCATCCAAGTGCTGTACCCTCTGAGCTACTGCTCTAGCCCCTTGCTGTCACTTTTATCCATCAGAATTTTTCTTTCCTCATGGGTTATCCACTTTTTTCTTCATGACCAAACATACCTCGTGCTTCTTAATATCCTTGTGTTCTCTTTCCCATGGTATTAATTAGAAGTTCAGAGTCCCATTATCCAAATGGAGCTCATGTGTGAGCAGAATCCTGGCGTTCAGTCTGTAGTACATTTTTCTCTCAATCTGAGGACGTAAGAAGTAATAAAGAAGGACCCATTACCCACTCACCCCACATACAATGGTGAAACAAGCACAGCACAAGTGCATAAAGCTGATTCTGAAAATGCTACATGGTAATTCTACAATCCAGTTGGGAGTACGCCATCAGTGCATTTGTTAGGGCTCACTGTGGCTTTTTGGAAGTGTTTCTCTATGACCCTTTTCCCTTCCTGGTGAGTTCCTGATTACTCTTATATCCAAAGTTTGTAACAGATCTTCCTATATATATATTTTTTTGACATCTTTTGGCAAACAACAACAACAAAATGTTTCTGTCAGAGACACTTTACTGGAAAACATTGGAATAATATTATTGGAAATATAAAGCCCTAAGTCATTTAGTTTTCTCTAAATTCTTGGCCTGCTTCCTATGCATAAAAGCTTTAAAGTCTAAAGACTTAATTTTTTAATTGTCTTCATTTAGTTAAAATTGATGGTGCTTGTATCAATATAATTATTTCAAAACTGCAGTGGCTTTTTTTGTATTATAGTATTGTTTACTACTTGGATAAAAGTCATGTCTACAAATCTCTTTAAGATCACTCTTCTCTATCTTGGGTTCTGGTGAGATTCCTACTCAAATACATTGTTAAGCTCATTGGAAACTCTAACATCTAAAGGAAAGGACATGAAACACACATTTCAATTTTCTTGTAGTTATTTTCTAGTTTTAGAGTAGGTAAACTTTTCCTAAAAGGGTCACCAGTAAACATTTGAAGCTTAGATTTGTATAACTTCTGTTGTAACCTCTCAACTCCACTGTCACATCACAGCAACAGACAGGTAATGTGTAGACTGACAGGCACAACTACATCACATTTAAATTGTTTATAGAACCCAGACCCACGTACTGGACCATAGTGTTACAAAGGCATGGATTATAAACAGCTCCTGTAACCATTTAGATGTACTAAAATGAATGTTTCTTCAAGGGATAATTTTACTGAACAATACTGGTATTTATGACAGTTTTATTCTTAAACCCATTAGGTCTTGGTTCATTTATATTTTATCTCAGTTCTTTTCAAAATAATAATAAAATCATTCCCTACTTTTCACAAGATGTCAAAGACACTAAGCCATCTCAGTTGCCAACCTGGGAACTTACCTATGGAAAAGACATGGTAAGGGAGGATCCAGAATTCACAAGGAAGGGTGAGGTCATAGACAGTTCACTTGTAGTAGTTGAGCCTTTTCTTCTCACATTTAGCAAGGGCAGCAGATTGGACACCATGCATTTTCATTGGCAATCCCCAAGCCAAACAAATGAGATTAAGTACTTCCTCTTTATCATTATAGATGAAAGCACCATTACAGATATTGAGTAAAATTATATGTAACTCCTAATAATGGTTTTCTTTTTGCCTATTAAGCCTTCTGAAACGATCTCTTCTGGCCTTTTCCATTTTTCCTAACACTCTACTACATTTTTCTAGCATTTACAATCTCCTTGAGAACCTTCTACTTTTATCCTCTTTCATCTCAAAGACAGCGCAACAACATTAAGCTTTCTGTTTTGACAATATTCCACTTTTGTTAGCAGATTATCCGCTAGATATTAATGAACTTCTCCAAAGCCTACAGCCTTAAAATAACCAAGCATTTTTATATAGCTATTAATTTTTGTTAAGTCAGAAATAGGGACAGAGATGTTCAGTTCCATTTGTTGACAACTGCTGGCACTAGGTGCTATCCAGCTGGCAGCTACATCACTCTAGATAATAGAGTGGCTTCACCTGCAAGCCAGACAACTCAGGGAGGGTGACTGGAAGGCAAAATGTAATTACAACACTTTCTCTTTCTCCACTTAATCTTGAGGACTCTATGTGGCCTCTTGGCAGGGTGTTCAGTTTTCTTACACAAAATTTGAACTCTGTGATTTGTGATAGAGGCAGAAACTAATAACTAATATCCCTTGTAAATTAGAGATCTAAATCTTAGTGTCTCTCACACTAGGGATTTTTTGTTTTGCTTTTTCTTGTTGTTGTTTTTTGGTTTTTGTTTGTAGCAGGAATTAAAACCTTGAACCACTTCCCTGACTCTTTTTTAAGGTTTTTTTTTTTTTTTTTTTGAGACGGAGTCTCACTAAGTTGCTTAGGGTCTTGCTAAGTTGCTGAGGCTGGCTTTGAACTTGAGATCCTCCTACCTTAGGATCACAAGCAGTTGAGATTACAGAGTTGAGATTACAGGCATGTGCCACTGTGCCCAGCACCTCATACTAATTTCTATTTGTCAAGGTAATCATAGGTTACTTCAAATTCAAAGTGAAAGAGATAAAGTCTCCATCTGTTAATACAAATGTCCTTAAAGAACTTATAGGCATTTTAAACTTAAAACAGCATATATATATATATATATATATATATATATATATACACAAAATATTTCAAATATACGTAGGAAAATTGCATGCCACCTTAAAGCATTGGGCACCTGTCTTTTGATGAGGACCTCTGGTATAAGATAGCCCATTACATAAAAATATTTATTTTATGCAATATAGAGAAAATATTCATAAACTATTTTCACTGTAGTCACTGTAGCTCTGTGTTTAGTACTGACAGAAGTTGCAGCATAATTTAGATTTTCTGAATTTAAATCCACATTCATTTTTGTTTTTATTAAAAAGTCTAGAAGGGAAGGAGACAAATAATATGATATTAAAATCTATTATTCTTTATAAACCTCCATATGTGGGACCTGGAGGACATGGTCTATTTTCTTGTCTACTGCATTAATGAATCAGTGAACATGCAAATGTAGGCCTGGAGCAAAGAGTTTCAGGAATGAAATCACTTTATAGAGTAGAATAGATATTATTGAGTATCTTCAGGAAGAATGAATTGCTGTGGTCTATGAAACACGGAATGCAAGAGTCTAGCGAGATGAATCTTAACTATTTTATGAAGTGCCTAGGGATTTTCAATAAAAGTTATCTCTAATTCTCTAATTTTCAAATTTTAATTTATTCTTATCCTGATACATTACACTCTTCTAATTTTCCAAGTCTTCCAGTAAAATACGCTATGGCATATTTATATGCTAACCGGAACTATTAGAGCATAATTTTTGGGTTCAAGTTGCATCTTTCCTTTTCATATTTTAGTCAGACCTACTTCCCTGATTTGCCTTACTACCTAATTATTTTAAAAACTTTATTATAGTATTTTAAAAATATTTTTGCAACTTTTAACCAATGAAATACATTGATAAGTTATTTAGTAATAGTTTATTCATACAGAAGCAAAGATTAAATCTAATAAAAATGATGCTTTCAAAAATATGAGATTTTCAGGAAGAGTGAAATTGCTAAAAAATCAATGATGAATTTTTTCCATAGGATTTAATTTTAAATTAACATGAACATCATCTCCTTATTTCTGTCCAAAGTAAAATGCTGTGATTTGTGAGTAGGCTTGTACTCGGTAACCAGGATTCAAAATTTACCATTTTTTTTTACAAAATATTGGAAATAGACATTTTTAGAATGGGCTTAGCCATTTGTCACCTTGTGAAGGTTCAACAAAAGCTTAGTGATTAATACATTTGTAGAGTAGTCAATAGGTAGCCTCTGATAAATCTGATTATTATCATATCAAATAAATGGCTCATTTATCAACCTTTGTATACCTTAGCTTTGTTTGTGTGCTATAGGAGAAAGATAATCACACCATGTTTGGAACAACCAAATTGGTTCATTTTTGTTATTTTTGTAACTGGGGGACAGGTACCTGGTAAGACAGATCAAAGGTTCTGAGATAAAAGGAATTTTATTTTCAAACCAGTAAGAAAAGCCCATAAAATAGAGACTGTAAAACTTATTGCTTCATTCTGCTAGAAACCAACAGGTAGATAAGAAACCTATGTATATTTTAAAGTTAAATCACACAAATCTGATATGATTTAATTTTGTATTATTTTTAGTTCATTCAATAAATATATTTGTACCTTAGTAATATTTTATTTCTCCTAATACCCAATTCAAATTAAAAGGTTTTGAAGAAGCATGCCATTTCAAAACTATCTTTTCTATCAGTGGACAGATTCTAAATTTAAGCAAATTGCTAAAAATCTTTATTGAACTGTTATGTGTAGTTTCATTCTGTGACTGAAAAGAGCTATTAAAAATAGCATTTTTTACCTCTGCATTTATGCATTTCATAGAGCAAGATTTTGTGCTAAATATTTCTGAAATAGTTGTGAGTACATTTAGTATACATATATCAAATGTATAAAGTAGCATATGGGTTTGTACAGATAATGATTGCATATTGAATGACAGTACTTTGAATCTTTCAAAAATGAATGCTTTCTATGCTCATTTCCCTATAAGCTCTTGTCCAGTGTTTTTTTGATGCCAGAAAGCAAAACACTCAAAAGATGTTTCAGGGATAATATCAGATATTGAGACAACTGAATTAAAAGCATAAAATTTAACCAAAGATGATGAATTCCTCATTTTCCAGTAAAAAGTACAATATAATTGTAACCCAGGAACTGAATCTGATAACATCTGTCTATAACTGTCCTTTTCAGACAAACTTTCATATTCAGAATGGTGCTAATGCACGTTGCACAAAGCTAAAGATGATCAATGTGCAAGGATGATTTAATCACTCCATCAAAATGTCTTCTATTTAATAATGAAAATGTGTCTTAACTTTAGATATGCAAATTTTTCTGCCCATCAATATACATTGAAGCTTTAAATCATCCTTTATTTAAATCACTACTATGCATCTTTTTTTTAAAAATAAACATTCTCCATAGGTAAATATCTCCTTCAGGCTTTTTGCACAACCTTATTACTAATCATTTTTATTTAGACCTCAGAACATTCTACTAGGAATAATTTTCTCCTATAAGCATATACATTTAGCAATATCAAGAAATATCAAATTGTAATCACCAATGTGATCATGAATCTAAATGGATTATATTTTTAATAAAGTAGCATCCATAATTTTACTTTTCCTCCATTTAAATTCTTTGAAAACAAATGTTATATGTTTATAAATCATTACAGATGTATTTAAGTGTTTGTGGTTCAAAGTACTGAAAAAGATCCTCTTCTATGACTGAAAGGTATGTAAATAGGTAAATTAAAAATTTTAAGCTTTGTCCTAAACATTTTGTTATTGCTCAAATCTTGTCATATAAATGCACTGCATATGCAATTCAGTAAGTTATGTAAAATGTTTTTTATCTCCTATATTCTTACGCAGGCTTCAATATGAGAAAAATGCATTATCATCAGTGTAATGTATAAATTGAATCTGTGACCTTATTTTATCCCCTATGATTATCTTATTCTCATGTTTCAAATACTTTATTGCTTAACAATAGTACTATTTTGTGTATCTAAATTGTGTCATTTGTATTCCATAAAATCCCAGTAGTCCTTTGATTTTTGTTCTGTAACAGATCATTTTAAAGAGCCTGTAAGAATTAATAGTTTTTCTTTCAGAAGGGGCTTATTATTTTTTTGTTCAAGACAGTAATCTCATTATAAACAGTAATTACAAAGAGCTAACTTCTTAGGGCTTTCTACCAAATCTTCTTATCACTGCACTCTTTCTGGCTTGAATAAATATTTATAAAAACTGTTTTGTAAATTCAAGCCAACTCCATGGAACTATGTACTAAATCACTCTTTTTTAAAAATAATGACAAATATCCTTGAAGAATACTTGTCCTGAAGCAAAGAGATTTCTAGAATATTTATAGTTAGGTAACTAATGAAGGATATTTGAATCTTTCAATAGTTACAATTACACTAATAATTGTTTTCAGCATACCATTTGCTTTATACGTTGTTATAGATTTCTAAAATCCAGAGTCCTTTAAATAAGATTTATATAGAAACTGCCACAGGCTGCATTAATTTTCAGTTTTATAACCCCTACATTTTAGGAAATGATTTAATATATTCTTTTTTAATAGAAAGAGGGACAAAAAGAGAAAGAGAGAATCAATTTTATTTATTTTTTCCATCTGGCCTTTGTTTCTCTGATGCTTGGTTGTGTATGTGGTGCTTGGGTTTTACCTGGGTCCTTGCACTGCCAGGCCAGTGCTCCAACCTTTGAGCCACTGCTTCAGTCCCTATTTAATGCATTTCAATATAGTTTAAATTAAAGCATTTCCAGTTAAAAACCATAATTTCAATCCACAATTTTATTTGTGATGAAATAACAGGAAATAAATGAAGGATTCTAAGAATAAGTTCTAAAATACACAGATACAGACACATGTGTATCTAGGTATGTATGTGTATTTGTCTTGGTTTTGTGTATGAGTGTAATTATATTTATATTACGTTCATTAAAATCATACTTAGCACAAAGAGCAACTAAGAAAACAATTGAACATTAGGTAAAGCAAGAATGACAATGACACTGGTGTCAGTAGATCAATACATATGACAGTGAATACTAGGATTCTGATAGTAATTTAGATTGTTTAATGCAGTATTGATTAAAAGTTTTCAATGCATTTCAAATAAACACCTTTGAAACATTCTACCAGTAGGACTTTTAGAAATTTAAAATTAAGATAATGTAGTAACAAAAGGATAAATAATATTTTCATAACACAAGAGGTGAAAATACTTAACAGTCAGACAGTATTTACTTGGTGACCAAAAATGTTCTGCCTGTAAACTTGGTATCTGAAATCAGGAGAATGAAACTTCTCAAAAGTACAACACAGTCTCTGCCATCGACTTAATATTTTAATATGGTGATTATTAATTTTTGCTCATTTAAGTTCAAATGTAATTTTGAAAAAGATGTGGTATTTTCATACATTATTTAATGAGGTTTATTTTATATGAAACAAACTTTAAAATGTATGATGCAGTGAGTTTTGTCACATACCTACACGTGTGAAGACACTAAGAACACTTTGGTCACTGCCGAGACGACTTTGTGCCCAATTCTGCCTTTGGCCTCAAGGCCATCCTTTTATCACTATAGGTTAGTTTGAATCCCCCCAAGTTTTATAAAAAAGATAACTATACAGTGTGTCCTCTTATTTTGGGTTTCTTTCATTCTAACAGTGACTTTGAGATTTATGCATTCTACATGTCCTAATACTTTGTTCATTTCCATTGCTGTAAATTATGTCCTTTTGTCTAGATATACCACTCAGTCTTTCACTGAGTATGTGTTTTCTTTTCTTTTTTTTCCCCCCAGGGGAAAGGCGAAGATTGATCTCTCTGCTAAGTGAATCTTTAACTGTAAGAGCAGCCCTGTGGTCAAAAGGAGCCTAACAGTCTTTACATACTCAGTAGAATGGTTCCAGATGTCATACCCTTGCTGATATTAGTATTGCCAGACGTTTTCTTTTGCAACTTTCTAATAGGTATCCATTTATGGTGTTAATTAGCATTTCCCTGGAAATAATGAGATGAGCACCTTTTTTCTGTTATTACCTATTTTTATACCCCTGTTTTTTAGCTTTTATTAATTTTATGTTTGTTAGCTATAACTAGAAATTTATGATTAAGTTTCAAATAATTAATTTGATGATGTTTCCTTCAGGTTGACTCAATTTCCCCCTCTGCTCCCATGCGAACTGGATTTAATAATTCACTAAGAAATAATGCATGGCTGTAGGAAACAGAGTAACTTTACAGTTTGAAAAATCTGGCAGATACTACCTTAACTAAGCGATTGAGGTTAACATCATCTGCTACAAGCAATGTTGACAAGATGCGATCCTATGATTTCAATCAATTACTATGATGGTAGTACACAATGTGAGGATCTGATATCTACTCAAAAGGCATAACCCCAGTCTGGTTATGAGAAAATATGAGACAAATCCAAATCTGAGACATATTCTACAAAATACTGTACTTGGTACAAATCAAAACCAATAAATTTACTAAAAACAAGGAAAGTGTAAGAAGCTGTCTGAAATTGAAGTCAAGACAAATTAAGTGCAATGTCCTTTGCTGGGTTGTATTCTAAATCAGAAATATTGATTTTTGTAGAAAAATTTGCTGTACCCCAAATAATTTCTATACTTTAGTTAATAGTTTTGTATCAACTTTTTTTATTTTTGATAGTTATACCACTGTTATGTAAGATGTTAATGTTAGGAAAGCTTGGAAAAGATATATAGGAATTTCTAACTTCTATAAATTGAAAATTATTTCAAAATAAATTTAAAATATGTCCATATAATTTTGTCTGTTTATTATAATATTTTAATATTTTATATAATCTAAGTTTCAATATAAGTTTCGAAGATAATTATTCTAAAATAGACTTAAACAAGAAAAATGTATTTTCTATATGTTTTTCTTGGCATTATATTTCTCTGAAAGTCTTAGCTATTTGATTTTTGGCCCCCAAAAATCATTTTTTTCTCCTAGAGCCTCCTCTTGTGTTTTGAATGTAGTCAAAACTCTCCTTGCTTTCTCCCATTCACATATTTAGTATGCTAGTTGGACATTAGGTGAGCAATTATGTATATTTTGACAACTTTATTTCATAAAAAGTGATTAGCACATTTATAAATAGAATATAATTTGTAAAATGTAAAACAAACTAGCAAGCAAACAAAATTTACCATCAAGTATTACTGTTCAGTAAATTTACCAGTACCATGCAAGGAAACATGCATGATATCATTATACCCTCTTAACAGACCTATGATATGCATAATTTAAAGAGGGGAAAACAATGGCCTATTAAGTTACTTGATCAATTTGACAAGTTAAAGGTATTTTTCAATGATATTTTGGTGCACAACAAAGGCAGTTTGTCATCATTAGATTTGACATTGTATGAAAAATTCAATTTATTGGCAAATCAATGTTTAGCTAAAATGTTAATAGCTTTTTATTTATTTACTGATTTTTAGAGAGAAAGAGAAAGAGACAAAGAAAGAACGAGAGAGAGAGAGACAAAGAAAGAGTCACATTTATGTTTTCCATCTGGTTTTTGAACTCCACTTAGTTATGTATGTGGTGCTGGGGATCAAACCCAGGTCCTTACACATTCCAGGCAAGTGCTCCACTGAGCCACCTCTCCAATCCTTAATAGCCTTTTTTTTCTTAAAGAGAGAAGGACAGAGAAAGAGAGAGACAGAATCAGTTTTGGTTTTTTTTTTTAAAGAGAGGGACAGTGAGAGAGACAGAGAAAGAGAGAAACAACTTTAGTTTTTCACATGGCTTTAGTTGCTCCAACATTTAGTTGTGTACATGGTGCTGGGGTTTGAACCCGGGTCCTCTTGCTTGCCAGGCAAGTGCGGAAACCGCTGAGCCACCGCTCCAGTCCGAGAATCAGTTTTTATTGAGTTTTTCACATGGCTTTCGTTGCTCTGACACTTAGTTGTGTACATGGGTGCTGGGGTTTGAATCTATGTACTTGCACATGCTAGGCAAATGCTGTAACTGCTGAGCCACCGCTCCAGCCCCCTTAATAGCCTTTTAATATTAATAAATAAGTATCTTTTAAGGTTTAATTTACCTCATTATTAATTATTTAATTGATCACTTTAATGTTTGTATTAAAAATAATATAACAATATTCAAGAATCTAAATGAAATGGTATTTAACACTGAAATTCCCTCTGTTAATTTTGGATTTATTTTATTTGATTATCTCTTTAGATATTAATATTTCAACTAATATATACTAAAGCTGGTGATTACTGGTGTTTCTCTGGTGTCCATGATGGTGAAAAAAATAATTTCCTGGAAGAATTTGGAAAATCTGGAAAGAATTAAACTGTAATTTAGTGAAACATTAAAAATTATGAATTATCACATAAAATAAAATGCACATCTATATGAAATAAAACTATATTTCATCAGTATTTACCAATATTTTCTTTCTCTCTTTTTTTTAACTGACCCAAGACACCTTTTAAAACTAAGTTTTAAAATCCTCTTATGACTTGAATAACCCTGATAAGTATCCTATGGATCTGTGTGAATCAGTACCTTGCTATGAACTGAATTGTTTCCTCCCCTCAAATTCCTATGTTAAAGCCTGAACCCTCAATGTGATTATCTGAAGATAGTGTCTTTTGAGAGAATGATTCAATAAACTTGTAAGGGCAGAACCTTAATATCTTAGGACTACTGTATCAACAATAAAAGAAATATATTCAAGATATTTCTCGTGGTCCCCTTACCTCCTTCTTCCCTCTCCACATGCTCAAGGAGAAAAGTCTATGTGAGGACAGGGGGAGAAAGTGGTCATTTGACGCCAGGGAGAGAACCCTCACAGAAATCAAATTGTTGAACTCTGATTTCTACCTTCCAGACTTAAGAAAAAATAATATTACCTTCTTTCAAATACCTATTCTCTACTGCTTTATTATGGCAACCTGAGCTGATTAATACATACCTATACAGAGAGGAGCACTAATAGATTTTATTTTATTTTATTTATTTATTTTTTTTTAAAGAAAGAGGGACAGTGAGAAACAACTTTATTTAGTTTTTCACATGGCCTTAGTTGCTCCAACACTTAGTTGTGTACATGGTGCTGGGGTTTGAACCCGGGTCCCTGTGCTTGCCAGGCAAGCGCCGAAACCGCCGAGCCACCACTCCAGCCCCTAGATTTTATTTTATAATGTACAGAGTCAAACAATATATTCTCCTACAGAGTCAAGATTGTTTTGCTGAAATAATCACCTGCAAACATATTCCTTAAGAAAGAAAAATTGGCTTTGCAGTCTACAGAGTGTGAATGTGATAGTACGCTCATTAAATCATGTATCTGAAAGCAAGAACCCAGGTTTAATCAGCACATAGTCCATTAAGCTGCTTTCTCAACAATGGACATTAACTCCCTAAATGTCTAAAACTAGTTTATGATACATATGCCACTGATCATGAAGAAAAACAATAATTTGTTCATTAATTCAGGTAATATAATTTTGTAAATACCAATAATTTATATGGTGCTAAGGAGACAGTAAAGACATATTCTGCAAAGTCTAATATAGGATTAAAAGTAATGTTCAAAGAAAATAAGCAGTAAAGCAAGGAGGACTATAAAAAGTATTTGTCTAAAAAGAGAAATCTCAGTTCTTTTACCACTGATGAAGAGAACTTGTGTTATTTTTGTTATTTTTAAGAAGTATTCTTGTGATTAGCACATGTAATGAGCAGTGGAAATGCCATCTTTGTGACTTTATTAAGCTCATTTATTGGCTTTATAACTGTTTGTGTCCCTACCTGTAATGGTTTGCATATGAATTGTCCCCCCAAAGCTTCTATGTTAATGCAAAAATGTTCAGAGATGAAAATGGTTGGATTGTGAGAGCTTTAACTCATCATTCTATCCCAGTTTGAATGGACCAAGTGGTAACTTTAGGCGGGTGATTCATGACTGGAAGTGGTAGCTTCCTGGGGGTATGCCCTGCAAGGTTCATCTTCCTGGGGCCTCTTCCCCTCTTCCTTCTCCATGTTTTCTGGCTGTCATAAGTGAATCAGTGCCCCTCCACAATATCTTTTAACCATGATGTTTTGCCTTGTCTTGAGCCCAGAGCAATGGATGGCCAACCATGGACGAAACCCCCGGAAATGTGAACCAAAATAAGCTTTCTTCTCTGGGTTGTTCTTGTTTATGGTCACAATGACCCAAGGCAGACTAACACAATTATTGGTACTGAAAGGTGGGTTGATACTGTAACAATACCTGATCAAGTGGTTCAGAACACTTGGAATTCATTTTTGGGAGAAGTTTGAAAGTGTTTGATGAAACAAGTTAGGGATCTATAGCATGTTTTAGCAAATTTTAATGGTTGATTCTGGTGGGAGCGCAAAAGACAAGATTGTTGATAGGAGTATGGCTTGTGCTCATGATGTTTCAGAGGGAAATGAGAACTCAACTGTGAATTGGATTAGAGATCATTTGCTTTATATTCTAGCAAATAACTTATCTATAGTTTCCCCATTCCCTGCAATTTAATGTGAGGAAGAATTTAAAGATGATGGACTAATTAATCTGGTAGGGTGAAATTTCGGGGTTACACAAAATTCAGTGTCATAAATTTTACTGGCAGCTTTCAACCTGTTTTACTATAAGACTTGGAAGCAAAAGGAAGAAGTGAATGATTTTAAAAACTTTGGCCAGAAAAGAGCATATATAATACTGGGGCCAAAGAAGAAGAGGTTGTTAAAGACAGTGTGGACACTAAAAATATGCCAGGTACCTTGCCCAGAGGTAGTAGTAAATGGCTTGACGGCATCTCACGAATTTCTGACCATTTCAACTGCAGGTTGCAGGGTAAAGAAGGGAAAATTCTTTTGAGACGAGTTCATGGGGTTGCCCTGCTTATTCCAGGAGGCCTGGGAAGTTGTTTCACAGTGCTCAGCCTCCCATGCACACGAAAGCCTCTGTAGCAGAGATTCCAGGGTGCCTATCTATTGCCAAACAAGGCAGCAGACCTTAGCAACATACATTTCATGCTGGAGAGCAGGAATGCAGGTTGCTGGAATTAGTGGTAAAGAGGCTTTCATGAGATTATGAAGGCCTGGAAGATAAGACAAAATATGCAAGGTCAGAATACCTGCAGGATTCTCCTCAGGTGGTGATGTGTGAGGCTGTGTAGGTAAAGCCAAAGCTAGAATGGAGAATCCAAGAATTAAGAGATAGCATTAACATGGACCATCTGCTGAGAAAAGGTGGTGACTGTAGAGCCCAGGATAAAAAGACACATGTGTGCTGCAGCTGCCAAGGTCAGTTACACGGCGAAGGACTGTTATACTGCCAAGATGCACTCTCTTTTAGAGAGTATATCTCACAGTCATTTCTCTTGAAAGCTACACGCAGAGTTATGGGACATACTCCTGGCTGGGTTGCAGTCATGCTTTGGTCCAGTCCCATCTCTTCTTTCTTTTTCCATCTCTTTCTCTCTCCTTGGAATGGGAACATTATATACCATTGTATATTGGTTATATGTAACTTCTTTTTGATTTTTACAGGCACATACAGCTAAAAGTTTCCCAGGAGTCTGAGATGAGAAAATGGATTTAGACTTTTGGGCAATTTGGGAACTGTTAAGTCTATGGGGCAACTGGAGATGAATGAAGTGTTTTTATACCATTTAATGAACAAAACTTTGGGGACCCAGGGGAAAAATGTTATGATTGGATATGAGGTGTCCTCTCAAATCTTCTTTGCTAATGAAGGAATGTTCAGAGATAAAAATATTTGGATTGTGAGAGCTTTAACCTAATCATTCCATCCTGGATTGAATGGACTGGGTGGTAACTGTAGGCAGGGGGGTCATAGTTGGTGGAGGTGGGTCCCTGAGTGCATACCCTGGAAGGGTTCATCTGCCCTATGACCCCTTCCCCTCTTCTCTGTGTTTTAGTTGCCAGAAATTGTGCAATGATCCTCTACCTTTCCCTTCTGCCATGATGTTCTCCCACACCCTGGGCCCAGAGCAATGGATTTGGCTGGCCATGAGGTAGACCTCTGGAATGATAAACCAAACTAAACTTTCCCTCCTCTGATTTGTTCTTGTCAAGTATTTTGCTCACAGTTATACAAAATTATCTAATACACTACCCACCATGAAAGAGATTGTTGAGAATTTTTTTATGTTATTGTGAGGTAAACTATTTTCCAATTAGTACAGACTTGATTTGTCTTTATTTAACAATTACAATTTTGTGTTGCTGAAAGAAATAAACCTTTAAGAGAGAAAGAATACTGTTTTATTTCATTTTTAAATTGAATTGCTCTTTTGGATAATGTAGAATTCTGAAACAAATTCTCTATTTTTTATTCATAAATAATATATTCATATTATTGTTGTATACATTTAATAGCAATTTCTGACATGTATAATTCTGTGATAATTGAAATTATGTTTACCTAACATCTTTTCATTTGGCAGCAAAAATATACATCAACATAAGAATCAAATAAAGTCTTATTATAACCTAGTCTTACTGTCTTCAGCTCCATTCTATACTTAACTACATCACATTTTGTGAAAGAAGAAGCAATATCTAATCTTCTTTATACTGTCTAACTTATACTTGGTCACAATGCTTTCAAGAAGGTATATATTTTCTATTTTGCTATTTGATCTATTTGTCCACAAGCAAAACATAAATAATAATAATTCAGAAGAATTTCCAAAAGCAAAACTATATTCATTATCTTAGTGTCTATTTTGCCTTTCTAAACTAATAAAATACACTTGGCCTTTAGGTTAGTGGATTTTACACATTATATTTCACAGCAAATATTTCTTAAATCCTTTTTACAGTGTATAAATGAGGTCTGTAAAGATTAAAAAACTATGGTTAATTAAAACCATACCCTTCTTTAGAGATTATTTAACCATCATGATCTTAGCTTTATAGGGAAAAATAAAGGCAGTGACAAGCTAAAGAAATTACCTCTTGCTTTCAGATCCAACCACCAAGGGAACAACTATCCTCCCTACATAAATTTGGAAATGTCAACAGAACAAACTAAAGGAAAGAGGAGGTCTATAAACAACATAGACTTTTATTCAATGTGAATTAGTTGTTTACTGTTTCACAAAGTCAAAACTGGAGGTCCAACTGGAGAATAAAACAATATGGTATAAAAGAACTAAACATTTCAGAAACACATGATGAAAGCATAACTTATTTCCAAAACTAAAGGTATGCTGAACTCCAGTCAAGGTACAAATCAACAGAGGACAGGGTGTTTCTAGAAGAAAAACATGCAAAAATTCCAGAGGCAAATTAAGGCCACCACGAAGAAATAACTTAGCAACTTAGAAATGTAGGGGATATAATACTAGTGGTGAAATTAGAAGCAGGTGGAGAAATTCTTTGTAATTTGTGTTAAAATTTTAATTTTATCTTAGGAATAAGATAGCACCATGTGATTCTTGAATGTATACTTATACATTTCAGTTTAAATTTAAACTTGGTGCACTGGCTGTGATAGCTAAAGTGATACACGATTGTGTTAGAGAAAGAATAGAGACAAGGCAAAGATATGGAAAGCTCCTAAAGAAATATTAAAGAGTGGTGTTTTTCTAACACAGTATAAAGTGGAAAGAGGCACGAGATTTGTGAGACTTAAAAACTGTTAGGTAGATTTAGAGACAATAAAGAATTTTCCCAAGTGTGTGGATTGAGCACCTTGATAAATTATGATATCCTTTACCAGAAAAAGACAAGAAAAAACAAAGCAAAACAAAACCATAAAGAACTCTGAAGGAGAAAGGAGGTTTGGAACTTGGTGGGGAGCGGAAAGGAATATGTATATATATACAATCTTTTTACTTTGTGTAACCTGGAATCATGGGTCATTTATGCAGAAGCAGGCAATGTGTATACATCTAAATAAGTCTAAAAGAGTGAGGTAGAGAGTGGGGTTTGAAATCAGACTATCCTCTGTTTAATCAAAAATTGAATCTTAACTACTTGATTTCTCTGAGTTAATTTCCATATTCTCCCTGTATAACATAAACTTCTCTCTTTAAACAAAAATCTGTAAGTTTCCTATTTGAGGAAACATCAGATGGAGAATGATTCTTCAGGGAATCTGGAAAGGAAGGCCAAGGAAGTGTTCACCCAGGCCTCGAATTTGTAGCAGATGACTAGAGTCACCTGGGTGGTCTAGCCTTGGTGGAGGCAACAGCAAGAACTGAGAGTGGTTTCCAATTTCTAATATGGATAACCTGGTCAAAGACATAAAGGAAAAGTCCTTAAGGAACTCAGTCTCTTTTCCTTGTGTTTGAGACCATTTAATTTTCCTGGATGAGGATGAGATTTTTAAATCTATGTCCTGCAAAAGCAGATTGTGGCTGGCAGCAGACTATGTTCAGAGCATTTGTTGCCATATGACATGACAGTGGCCATACTGTTTTTTTTTTTTTTTTTTGCAGCCCAAATGTTTATGTTACTGGGTTAACAGAAATGCATTTAAATATTACTTGTATGTTCTGCAGTTAAAGTTGCTGGGAAAAAGATAAAGTTCTCCTAATGAAAAACTTAACTCACTCATCAACACAAATTATTTCTAAGATATTAAAGACAAGGAGGATTTAGCTCTACATTTTAGATAATTTAAAAATTTTAGGTCATTTTTATATACCCATGCTTTTTTTTTTAAAGGTGCATCCTAAATATTTATTAGAGAAATGCCATAATTGTAATTTACTTTAAAATACTTCAATTAAAAGGATGAAGTAAATACCACAAAATATTAACAATTACCAAATCCACACAATGGGATAAGTGTTCATTACATTTAGGTTAAATCATGGAAATTGCCAATATTAGACCATTTTTTTTGAGCAACCTTACAAGATTTTAACAAAACAATATAAAATGTGTATAAGATGTGTATATATTCTGGACATAGCTATTATCCCCAGGAGTGCCCCCCCCAATTAACCTCCCTTATCCCTCCCTTCCCCTTCCCATTATAACTCTAAAATAGTATTAGATTGTAAAGCATTACATCTTATCTGAATTTAACTCATGTTTCTAGACCAACTTTCTCATTGTCCAGGGTCTAGTCCCCACCTCCACAGATGAGTGGAGACAATCGACCCTTAAATCTCTGGGTTAAGCTGATTTTACTCATCATGAT